>CACRXK020000050.1:73688-126590 GCA_902702795.2 Paramuricea clavata
TAAGCCCATCAACAATCGCTTACGAAAGTATATAAGCCCAGGGCTTATAGTCGGAGTTTTACGGTATGAAAGTTTTGTTGAAGTAGTAATAGGTTAGGTATGTTCTTTTATGACGCCCACCAAGGGTGTAACCTAGGTCGCTTATCACTAATTTTGTAGCTGCTTTGTCGCTTGTTTTATTGTAATAAATGTCGCTGTCACGTTTGACCCATAACACAAATTGCAATTTGTCGGTTTTTCCCAGTCCAGAAGCTGTCATTTGTTGCTCTTTTTTAGATGGTCTGTTGCCTCTTTTTAAGGAATGTCGCCTGTTGGTCATAACCCCTTGGTGGGCCTCTTTTAAAAGACACTTAATTAGAGTTGGAGATAAGATTAAAAACAAGTACTGAAACAATTAAGTGCCATTAATAAATTAAATTAGCAGTTGGTATAGCAATAATTTTTCAACTTATGTTCTCAACTCTCATAAAATCAGGATAAAATGGTTGATGAAAACTTTACAAAACAACGACGTCAGGATATTCTTCCTGTGCACTCTTTACCACTGATGCCGGGATTTTGATAACCAATGATGTCTGTGTTGCTTTTATCCAAGTACCACCGACAACCTCCTCATTTGGCACTGGGAAAATGAACAAAATAATTGTTAATGATGTAAATACTAACATAAGTTATAAGAGTACAACTTTATCAGGTTATATTGAATCAGCAATATACTTATGTTGAGCTTACAGTATAATCCAACAGCTTCAATAGTTCCCAATGATTGATTCTCACTGTATATTTCACCACATCCTTTCAACAACATAACCACAACATCGTCTAAACAATCAGTGTTGTTATCTTAAAGTGCCTATGCGACAATTTTTTTTATGATTGAATTGGAAAGTTCATTTAAAATCATAATATAACTTGTTTTCTAAAACTTTGTAATCTTTCCTGTATGTCAAGATTTTCGACTTTGTTTGATATACAAATGTGACTTAAATGACGTCACACTGCATAATGAGTTTTTAGAAAGAAAACGTTTCCTTGCCAAACATGTAATAATTCCACTGACATTGAAAGGGATATACTTTAAGAGCTATCAAAGCGATCATTTCGTCTGTAAATTTGAGATGAGAATTTTAACAAGCTACAACACAGTCTTCTGTAAAACGCATTATATGCAGTGTGACGTCATTTAAGTCACATTTGTATATCAAACAAAGTTGAAAATCTTGACATACAGGAAAGATTACAAAGTTTTAGAAAACAAGTTATATTATGATTTTAAACAAACTTTGCAATTCAATCATAAAAAAATTGCCGCATAGGCACTTTAACTCTGTCTCGTATACTGAAATTTGACAGTGCTAATGGACTTTTATAAAAGAAAAATAGCACATACATAACTCATTTGCAGCCAACATTTCCTTGCCCACATCTATTTCCATGGCACTAACAGACAGGAATAATGTATGAAAAAATCCAGTTCGAAAAGGAATTTGAAGGCCTCTCTAATAATTCAATTGAGATAAATAATATGCATCACTTAAGTAAAAGTACTTAAAAGAAAGTATAAAATGTTCAATTGTAACTGTACCTGCAGAAAGGCTTGCCACAGTCTCTAAAATGCAAGAATAATCTTTAATTAAGTTTACTGTTTTTGTAATACCTGCATACAACAAAATTTTAGTATTAAGGAGACTTGAAGATCTCTACTCATGCCCAACACCCAATTATAGCCAGCTACCCAGATCACATGACCAAACTGAAGTAATTAATGAACAATTAAAATATGGAATTTAGGAAAATGAAAAGAAAAGGGGTGAATGGATAAAAAGAATGGGAGAATGCTATAATAAGGATGGGTTGAATAAATGGGAGAATGAATGGCTATAGGCAATTAAAGAAACCATAGAGAAAAAGATAATGGGAATGAAAAAGGAAGGAATGATAAATATAATTAACTCAGCACTCAATCTCCATTTGACAACAATAAAAATCATCTGGCATTTATAGACAGAGCAAAATAATAGGGCACATCAGGATGCATTGCCACTTAAAGGCTGGATTAAATAGGAAGAACAAGAAATCAAGACAGGGATGACTAACAAATCATTAACACCAACTAACACTCACAATACTTATAACTTCCAGATCTAGCTGTCCAGCGTATTTCGAATATACTGTCTTGTCTTTGCGAACCATGACACTTTTCCATTGATGGGAGAGCAAATCATACAATTCACGTTCTTCTGCACACTATCAATAAATTCAGCACTAGTGATATTGACAATCACTTATAGATAACTATTAATACAATCAACTATTTTTTTATTGGCTTAATAATTACCTGAATGTCACTGTAAAAAAGATGGTCCAAATGGTCTTTATTTAATATTAAAACCAAGCAAGGACTTTCTGCCCTAAAATATAAACACCATATCACAGAATAAGAGCCTTATAGAAGGTTAATTGACTTCTTGGTTTTGCCTATGATTTTGGCATAACCATTGCAATGCTGTTGCTAGTATAGTCCTTAGAGCTTTCAAATCATGGTATGGCAGCAGTTACGCTTTTTGGTCTCTATTCTGTGATCAATGTACCATATGCATGACAACTGTACGTACGTTCATTAAATTGACCAATGCATGCATCAACACTAATCTCTGCATGAGCTGGCTTTCCTGAAGAGCAGCAATCAATGGTTTAATAATTACCGTATGTCAAAGTTTCTCCTCAACTGATTAAAGAATTGTTCCTCTCCCATACAGAAACTTGTATTGCTTGCAGACACAGTCACAAGTTCTTTCTTATCTGACGTAAGGATTTTAGCAGTCCCATGTACGAGGATAAATATTTCACGTGCATGGTCACCTTGACGCCAGATGTAACTACCAGCAGGAAACAGCAGGATGATCTCTGGAAAGAAAAATTGCTGGTCATTGTGGCAGAGGTGACAATACAGGAATATCGGAAGAAGTGAAATATCAGTATATATCAGTAGTAATATAGCTTTCAATAGTAATATAGCTTTCAATAGTAGTATATTAGTCATTTTAACCTGGCAATGTCTGTTCCACAAGAAAATGTAGACAATCAGAGCTCCAGTTGTGAAACATTGGTGTCTATATAAATACATGTACAATAAAAAGTTGTATTTGTAATACCTGTATATAGATAAAAAAACACATCATTGACATATACGTTCATAAGCTAGCCCAGCTAGTTTCTATTCAGTTGCAACTGTTAGCATCAATCGGGCCGGCCATTCTATTACATGTGTCATTTTGATGTTCACAATTGTTACAACTAAATGGAAACCAAGCTTTGTTTACTTCAAACCTCTTGAAGGCTTTGATATGCAACTTCTTTTGATACAGCATGTTCTTGGAAAACTTTAGCTGTGTCCACATATTTCCTTGAAAATTCAAGATTCAAACTGGATTACGGACCTGAAGCGTCGACAAGAAAAATCCTCTTGTATTCACTATTCATTGTACAAATTATACTCACCTTTTAATAAACCATTCAAACAAACCAATTTTAGGTTTTTCTGTCAACACATTCAAAATATTTTGCGACTTGATAAACAGAAACTCTGCTCTATATAACAAGGAAATGTATGTACATATGCATATATAAGAGCAATATATGGTAAAAAATAAGGTCGGACTCTGGGATAAATTGGGTAATATTGTCATTATGCTTTGCACATATAATACATTTGGGTTAGGACAAGGAGCTGGGTGGAGTTGGGTTAGAGTTAGGTTGAGGCTCAGGTTGAAGACACAGAATAACAACTACAGAAGGTTGACTGACCTCTTGGTTTTGCCTATATGATTTTGGTATAACCATTGCAATGCTGTTGCCATGGTCCTTGCCAGTGTGCTTGTGAGAGGCATTCACCCTCCTGAAATTATTAAAAAAAGGCAGACATTCAGGGGGGTGAATGCTTCTCATAACTGCACTGGCAGAACCATGGCGACAGCATATTTTAGTTAAGAATCATTGCAAATAATGGTGACAGCTATTATATGCTTTTTTGCCCAAGTCGAACTTCTGTATGTCTCTATTCCGTGAGAAGGGGCTGGGTTGAGTTAGATTTGGGTTGAGGGCCAGGGGAGGGGGCAACAATATTGTGTATTGGATTTATAAGAAATATTTATCCAAAATACTCACCCCTCTTGACCTCTGATTGTGACAGGACAATTTGAACCAAAAAATGTTGAAACTTCGCCAAAAAAGTCACCCTTCTTAATAAGTCGTAAGGCAATGCCACCATTACTATTGACAGCTTCTACTTTTCCTGAAACGACCACGTACAATCCTGGCGACATATTACGTTTAACAACCACATGCTCTGTCGTCTCCAAGTTGATATATTCAATGACTTTGATTAAAGCTTGAATTTGGCTTTCATTTAGGTCAAATGGTAGTCTCTGAACAGCTTTTTTGAAGAGCACTATGTTGCTTCCTGGTATTTTGCTTTCGTTACGTTTACTTTTCCGTTTAAACATGTTTTACTATTATGTTTACTATAATACATTGTATACTGAATACAGAATAACCAAACATTGCTGTTCTTCATATCGTAAAAATTTACTATCAGTACTAGGTTTAGGCTGATGTTATTACAAAAATCGGCCAGCAGCTACATCTGTGGGCTCAATATCTACCGGTATACTTAATTAAAAACATCCTTTGAAAGCCGAACAGTGTAGTGCTGTGTTTCTTAGAAATACCTATTAAATTTCTTACTATAAAGCTTAGATTAACCTGTCAATCAAAAATACGAACAAGTGTTCAAAAGTAGTCAGTTAGTAGTCAGTTTACCCAATTCAGACTCTCCTATTTAATACATTTTTGACGGCGTATGCGAACTAAAAACCTTCAAAATTTGTACATCGATTTATTAAACCAGTGCGTGAGAGAAATCAATACTTTTGTTCAAGGCAATAGTTTCCCCTTCTTCTCCATATTCACCTTCTTCTTCTCCATATTCTTCATCATCATCATCATCTTCATCATCTTGTTCCGTCAACGCTACGCCTGGAACTTGAGGAATAAGAATCTGTGGAGCTGCCTCAACAAAATCATCTGGCACCTGAGAAAGACGTAAATATGAAAATCGGATATAATAAACACGCATTGGTCCAGTACAGACACAAACCACGACTGTTGAACGTACGTTTTATACTATTTCAATACTCTCACCTCCCAATATGGTGCGTCCAAATAAAAATCTTTTTCATCCAGAGGATCAAAAAATTTCAACCTAGCGATCAACCCTTGAAGAAACGTAGATCATTTATATAGTATAAGTAAAGTTAGTTTAAGTTTAGATTTAAATACATGGTGGTAAGTCTGTAATCTCTAATACGAACCAGTAAAAAGTCCGCCAGCAATAGATATCGCCAAAGTGATCATCAAAGCTGCTACCTGAATACCACATTGAATATTTGCTGATCTTCCCTGACCGGCACTGATATCTGTTGAATGCTGTCTTAGTTCTAGATAATCTGTTGAGTTCATAGCTGGTGCTCGTGCAGGATAAATTTTGTATAAACTAAGGAAAGAGGATTGAGAATAAGAATGGCAATTTTTGGAATGATATTTGACATAAAAGTGGTCAAAAACTTACTGAAACTCACTTACAGGTACTCTATTATGAACCTTCAATGCTTTACAATCAAGGATTAGTAATATGTACAAAGATAATACCTGTTCTTATACTGAGGATAATCAGCGATAGCAGCAATAACCACGCTACATATTGCGGACAGTATGCCAGGTATACCATGAAGACTTGTAACACCACATGTATCATGCATACTGAACTGTTTGATCAACCAGGGCTGGGGAAAGATAGCACAATAGATGAACAAAAGAACATAACATAAAATATTCTAACTAATCCCACTTATTGTCAGCTGCAGTGACATCATAATAGTAATCTAAGGTCGTCAAATTAAATCGAATCATTTTGGTGAAATATTAAGTTATGATTTCCAACCAGATTGTCCCAATGAATCGAAACATAAGGTTTTCATGAACCAGTGCTCTGACCCATGATCTCATGGAATGCTAAACTATCACATGTACATACTGAACAAGGTTTCTGTTCCCGGTTCAGGCTTTCAGAAACAGGGACACAACTATTGTAGAATCTGGCATGTAATTAACAAAAACAGTTTCCAAGAAGTGACTAAAATCAGTCCATATAATTCTCTCTTGACATTCACTCACCTGGAAATATTCGTAGCCTGCAGTACAGGACGCTCCAGCTATCAGACCTATTAACACTGCACCCCAAGGATGAATTATCATATGAGATATAGCACCAACAGCCACTCCACCTGCCAACGTTGCATTTTGAATATGGACCTACAGTGAAAACACTTGCATTAAGAAAGAAAGAAAGAAAGAAACTCTCCTGCTCTACGTCCACCCTTCACCCACGGAAGAAAAGATGTAACACTAGGAAACGAACATGAAAAGGCATAACAAAGACATACCATACTAAATTTGGATTCTCGCGTTAAAACTGTTGAGCAAGCGAATGCAGTAACACAGCTTGCTGCTAGGGCAAAATATGTATTGATGATTGCTCTATGCTTTATGTGACCAAGTAGTAGCGAAGAATTGAAACCAGGCCAGTAGACCCATAAGAATAGCGTTCCTGTAGAAATAAATAACATTAGATGAACTCATCCAGTTCTTTCGTGAACGGCACAATAAAATAATGTAACTTAAATATTCTAACTATTCCCACTTATTGTCGACTGCAGTGCAAGAATAGTCATTTCACGTGGTCAAATTAAATCCAATCATTTTGGTGAAATAGTAAGTTATGATGAATGTTCGAATTCCAGTACTTTCGTGAACGGGCACAACTGTCATATGTGAAAAATCACTGTTTCACCCAGGTTTGATTCCTGTAATTTGTTTCACATGGAATTCTCGAACGTAAATCTGGTTTAGAACGAGTTTAGTTTAGTTTAATTACAAAAGAGAAAAATATTAGGGCTAACACCATAAACATTATGGTACATTTTCCACTTACCCAACATGGAAAAGAGATCCGAATGGTATTGCGATATCTCTTCTTCGTGAGCAACAGAACGTGGATTAAAGATCATCTTCGCCACACCCAATCCAAATACTGCACCAAATACATGGATATAGATCGCTCCCCCCGGATCTACTGCTTCTAATATATGCTCGCATACACCTCTGTTTATTGAGTACAGAAACACTTCTATGACAGTGATCAGGAACAGCTGTATAGGACTAGCCTTGCCCAGGATTACACCAAGAGTGATCAGAACTGCGTTGGTAGCGAACTCCGCTTTGATTACACTATAACGAAAATAGAGTATTTTGTACATATTGGACAACGACAAGAAATTTACTATTTTCAAGAATGTTTGAAGAAACCATGTTTATGGTCAATGGTAGAACGAGTTTGTTGGTTGAGTCAAATCCAAACCCGAGTCAAATGTCCAGAGTCACTGTTTAGCGGTCTTTGTAGTTCAATGACTTAGTACCCTAACCCTACTCCTAACCCTATTCGATTGTGAATTTTATTCATGCAGTTTCGTCTTTTTTTACGTGACTCGGGATTGACTCGAATTTGACTTGGTAAATG
This sequence comes from Paramuricea clavata, assembly GCA_902702795.2. Lineage (NCBI taxonomy): Eukaryota > Metazoa > Cnidaria > Anthozoa > Malacalcyonacea > Plexauridae > Paramuricea > Paramuricea clavata. Next base: position 81,325 of record CACRXK020000050.1, read on the forward strand.
GTTTACTCATGATAGAACTGAGAGAGCTATTCAGGATAAATAAAATTAGTCCAGAAAAGTTTAGTTGAACGGATTGATAGGGATACGACTTGAAAAGTTCTCCTTGTATTTTTCAGGTAGTTGTAATCCCTATCAATCCAACCTTTTTCTTTAGTTTAGTTGGTGACACCAAAAAAAATTGATATTATTATATTATAGACACAGGGAATGTCTTTATGTCTACCTGTCTCCAGTGAGTTGTATCTTGGAATCTTTGAGATCAAAAAATCCCTCCATGACCACCGACCATTGAATTGCCACGGTCCCAACAATAAAGTTATACCCTAAACCACTAAAACCATATCTCTTCAGAAATATCATCAGAAAACCATAACCAACGAACACCATTACATGAACGTCATCAAATGCTAAACATAAAACGACATTTGCCGTTAAATCCTTTTAGCTAACGCTAGTCAGAACAGGGATATAATTGCTAGCTAAAACTCTATGTGTACTAAAACTCTATGTGTCCTTGGGAGAAAGAGGTTGGGGGAATCTGAGGTAGGGTGTACGCCAGGCATGCTTATTGTGTGTGTGTGGGGGGGAGTCAAAAAATCAAACCCAAAGTTCTGCGGTCAGAACTTTAGTTTTGACCCCGTCCCTGGTTAGGTATAAAAACTGCATATATATCGTCTCTTAAATTATCCATCTATTTCAATAGTCAGTTTTAACACAAGTGAAGTGCAAAAGCCGGATCAAGACAATTAGAAATATCATATTTATACAGTCAATATACCGAATATATAAGGCAGGCTTTAGAGATATAATTGTGGGACGATGTAGCTATTACTGCTGACAAAGAAGTTTGGTTAATGCTAATTAGATAATATTATTATTCTTCATGTATATTTAGTAGTTGTAACTCTATAATTAGGTTGTTATTGTTTTTATATGAAATTGATATTTTGCCTGAATATTTTGGGTGAGGAGCAACCAAATTAATGTTTGTGTGAGGCTCTACTTGTTGAAGAAAAACAATCAAGAATATCTTATCGCATGAACAATTTACCAAAAATACTGTATAAATACTCCAGTTTAAATAGAGAACCCATCGGTGAAATGTGCATAAATCATACGAGACTATTTATAATAGGTGGTAAGATAAATAACAAGTTTACTTACCATTTAACCTAATTGGATCATTTTCATGATCATGATTTTTATCGGGTGGATCGACTGGCAAGAGTTCTTCACCATAATCAACAAACACGACATACATTGTAAGAATGAATATCTCAAACACAAACAGCATTGTTGTGATCTTGCTTTTACGTCGTAACGATGAACGCTGCATCTTGGTAACTCGAGATAGAAGTTTGTAACACTTGAAATACAATCTTGTAACACTTGTGTTACTAACAATGTAGTATTACCGCAGTTATATGTGGGTTAGGTAACAGATAAAGTGGCACATATCTGTACTGCTTATATTGATAAGCGACGGTGGTCTATTGCTTCAGTGCTCGCGGGATACAGCTTGGCAAGGCTGGGGGTGCAAACCCCAGCCGAGTTAGACTAAAGTTTAAGAGTTGATTCGTGCATGCAAAACTGAGGATTCAGAATATTGATATATGTCCACTTTTCCTAGCACCAGGCTGACACCCACACACACTGAACGCGATTTTGCAGAGTGAAGCCCCGGTCAAGCGAGGATGATGTAACTCTCGCTCGCGTCAGTTCACAGCTAAACGTCATTGACTTTGAACTGGTTCAATTTTAATGAGAGTTGATAAGAATTTTCGTTATCGCGCGGTAATATCCAGTCAACTCTCATGCAAACTCTCGCTTCTCAACTGCTCTCATTTTTGTTTGAGCAGGGCTTGAGAAAAAAACACTTTAGTTTAGTACCAATAGAGACCATGTATGAATCAGTTTGGGCTGACGTATACTATTGCAATGAGATTTCTGAGGAACTGACAGAGCTACGCAGTTAACTGCTATAACACGTACTGGGCCAAAATGGATGAACCTTACCGGACCTCAAGGATGCTAGGGTAGTTTAGTTTATTTGAGAGAACATTGCATCAAAATGCAGATGATTTGCTTTACAAAACAGAAAAATCGTGTCAACCCAACGGCACCTATCAATCATCCGAACGCTCTTTTAAATGTCTTTTCGTTTAATTTTATACAACAAAAAGCCCATACTGTCTTGGTGATTCAAATGCAAATTGTGTTTGTTCAATATAAACTAAATTAGACCGCTCTCCCAGTTGGTAACTCCGACCTCAAACTGAAAATTTGGCATAAACAATTCAAGCAACGATGCATACGATTTCCTGCTGTTTTGCGGTTTATATATTGGTTTGACTTTGTCCTAAAGGCGGCCGGCTAAAATGCACCGTCTGTGTTCGTAGGGAAAAAAGTGTGAATTTTCGATAATTCTGGGGTGGGAATAAAATCTGATATTTTCGACAGGTGGGGGACTATCTTCACGCATTATGGTACTGTGTTCTTGTTTGAGCTTTATACATTTCTATTTGCATATTTAACTTTATTTGTAATTTCTATATTGACAATACTAAATTTGCTCTAATTTTGATAATTTATCACTATTTTATACATACAATCTATCATATAGATACTAAAATATGCGAGATTCTGTTGGATGGAGTCTCATCACTATTGTTTGTCTGTGATTTCCTTTTCTACTTATTTCTTCATTTCATTCCTTCTAACTCAATCCGTGTCAGAATGAACTGAGCGGAAAACTTTTCGGAATAAAAATTATCTTTCAACTGGTGCTGTTAAACTGCTCTCATCTGAGGACATTCTTGTGCTGAAACAAATAAAACATTAATATTATTAATATTGGAACGAACGAGGTTGCTTAAAAACGAATGCATCTCTATAATTAGTTAAGAATGGAGTGAAGACTACCAAAACTAAATCACACAAATCTGAGGTTAGTTACCTTTACAGATTCCTCTCGATTCAGCATTCTTCTCTTTCAGCATTTTTTCTCTCTTGAGTGCATCATTCAACTCATTCCTAACCTTGAGACACTCTTTTTCCTTATGACGTAATCTCTCCTCCAGTCCCCCGCATTTCGCCTTGACCTCGGTCAACTCTTGGGTAACCATCTTACAACTTGCTTTGGAAGTGTCTAATTCTTTCTTCAAAGCATAACACTGCTGTTGAAGACTGTCCACCATACCACCTTGGATTCTTATATTTTTCCGAAAGTTTTCCAATTGGTTTCTTAGAACCTGGTATTTATTCTGGGAAATTTCACCTTCCATTTTAAGAGTCTCGTAGTCTTTACGCGTTATCTCGAGCTGATCAGAGATCGCCACGCATCGCTTGCGAGCATTGATCAGTTTAATCCTCTGAGTACAAAACTTGATTTTCGAAGCATTTAGCTCTTGTTGTAAAACTTGCCGATATTGTTGGGAATCAGAGTTCTCTTGAGAGTTATTCTTCGCTTCTTCAAGGCGTTCTTTTGTTGTATTACAAGTCTCTTTTGCTTTTTCAACTTCAGTTTCCAAGCGGTCACATAGATCAACATGGAAGTGCAAATCTTTCTCCAAACTTTGACACTTGTCACGGCATTTTTCAAGCTCACTTTTCAAGTTATCGCACTGGTTTTGAACTACATCCGATTGCTTTTCCAACAGTCCTAACTGTTCTTGAGATCTCGACTTGGATTTCGTGCTAGACCGTGTAGATTCTAGCAGAGTGTAGGTGTTTTGCCTTGTTAGACAAAATTCTTTATAAAGTACTCGCCATTTGCGAACCACACTCAAGGCAAGAGAGGCTTTCTCCAGTAGGTCAGGAATCAGTCTTATCACCGAGTCAAAATCATAGATCCTTCCTCTTAAGGTGAAAGTGTGCAGGTGTTTGGAACTTGATTCTGAGAACAGCGATTGATCAATTACACCAGAGCCAAGCAGACTCTTCCACTGGGAGAGCAGAGTTTTGAGACTTTCCAGGATATTATCAAGTTTGACCTTCTGCGATGTTGGCCAGAAGAATTCGCACATTGGTTCCAGGATATCGTTGGTGAAGGTTTCATGGAGTTGATCGAATTTCTGGCATAATTCTTGGAATCTCACAAGGATATTTTGTTCCGGAGTTATATTTCTTGTTTTGATCACGGGATTGATCAGCAAGGTTGTACTCTGTTCCCAAGCTAACAGTTCAGCAACAGATCTGGAGAAGAAACATTGCATTATTACATGATTGAATAAGAATAACATGATTTGCTGGGGAGACTACTTGTAGGGTTTTCACTATGCTTGAGAGGTAAAACCAAACGAAAGATTATCATATAAATGGAGAGTCAGCTTACTAAGAAAGCCATTAGAAAATTCGCATATAGTTTCCATTACTTACTGTCGAGAAGTGACATTCCCAAAAGACTTATGATTCCATGATGTCCAACGTTTCGAGACCTGACGAAGTTTCCGATACATCTCCTCTGTAAAACTTTGCCTCTCTCTATCTGTCATCAAATTTTCAATCTCTTTTCCAAACTCTGAACATTGCTCACACATCCACATTTCTCTTGCTGGCTGAGACATCGCTCTTAGATCTTCGTACTATACACAAAGAAATGGAAGATCAATCATTGACATTTACTGCAAATTTTGAGGAACATGCATTATATGCGGTGTCTGAAATATGACATGCACACTCCTTTTGATTGTTCAGTAAAGGTCCATTCGAACCAGTGGAGGTCTAACATTATCCTCCGTTGTTTGGATGGAACATTGTTTGTGTCTGTTTGAATAGTATGTCTGCTATTGATGGCTGATGTTGGATTAAGACTGGTTTACACTATCAAACTTTCTGTGATCACAGCGGAATTTTGCATCGGTAAATTATAAGTTTTGAAGACTTTGAAGGATAAAACAATTGTGTATATTGTAATTGTAGAAGCAGTAATATACATTCATTAATGATTTACATTTATACGAGGAGTTAAACAAAAGAGCAAGCTCCAATCAAGATTTAACTCCGATGCCATATTACATAAATGAAGTGCAACTATCCTAACTGGTACTCCAATAATTATTGCCACGTACTTAAGCTGGTACAAATCACTTAAGTGCAAGGCTCACAGGTTGCCAGGCTTGAATTCAACTATTCAAGCTATTATTTTGTGTCCACTCAAACAAATTCAGTTTCTATTCAGCCAATTAATATTATAACACATTTATTCAAAACAGACAAAAGAACTACTTTTATAACGTAAGAATTAACACAAGTGCTTGTAAAGCGACTTTCGCATAATTATTTGTCACTGAATTCAAAATATTTTTGTATATGTTTTTGGCTCCCAGTGCACAGAAGCCCTGGGGACCAGGTTGGATTCTAACCAGTGTAACTAGGTACGGTTGGTGTTATTTTGTTGGGCACAGACTTTTAGCCAAGATTCTAAAAGAGGGTTCAATTTCGGTGACGAAACACTTCTAGGGAGTACAAGACAATGTCCCTCTGCAGGAATTGACCTTTCAATTATGGGTCTCATAAACAGGGTTGGATTCAGTTTCCTCAAACATTTCTTCGTTCAAAACTTTTACCCATGGAAAATTCCTACTGTGATCACAGAAACATTGGTAGCGGAAAGTCTTTAGGTTTGGACCAACAACGTTGGAATCGTGTTGGAGTGCGTTAAACGGCAGAGTTAGATCAACCTTCTGATATATATATTGCATAGTTAGAAGTGGTACATTGTAAAAAACTTCATGCATGTTAGTAGAGTTTAACCTGCCAAGGTCTCATATACCTTGCCCTTGGTAGGTTTAACTGAAGAATGAGGAAATATATAGCAATATTAACGATATAGTCGTACTTACAAAATAATTCTTCATGCTTTTAATTAGTGAATGATACGAAAGATAACGCTGAAAGGTAAAATAGAAAATAGCTGAGTCTATATCTTGACACAAACATACACATATAAATCTTAACATTAGTATAGGACTTTACACATGTAGAGATGTACATGATCTTGATATATTTGAATGATGATATGAATTCTATACTTATATATACACATGCATGATACTCAATGATACAAACACATATGATTTATCAAATCTTAAAAGTCCAAAGATTACCTACCAGTGTGAGAAATCAAAAACCGTTATATCTTCTGTGTATAAATATCCTCTCAATCTATACGTCTTAGTAATATAACTCTTCAAATCCAAAGGATCGCCTTAACAATCGTCGTATTATAAAGCTTATAGTAATCTACCGTGCAACAAAGATTCTCTATATGCAAAGTCGGTTGCAGATATCCGCTTTATATATACCGTTAATCGGGAAAAACGTGTATAATATCTGAATAGCTTTCCCACACGTCCCCACCCGCTATGAAATTCAATTGTGATAGCGGAAAGTGAGATTGAATACACAACATGCGAAGTTATCATTAAGCCACGAATGTGTCATGCAAACTTCACTTATCACGACATCTATATAGCGGGAAAGGAATGCGAAAATGGAAATGATAAAGTTTTATAGTGGAAGGCTAAGACAGTAAGGTTATAAAACTAGCTTTTTTTTTCAAAATCATGAACCGAAAGTGAAAGCTACTCTATATATTGAACTACACGTATACAAATGTCATGCAATTTCTGGCTTGGCGGCAAGTACAGTATATTAGAAGAGAAAAAAGTGGGGTTATTTAAAAGTTTGCAAAATATTTTGAATATATCATGTGAACATCCACATTAACGGCACGCACAGAAACTAACTGAACTTTAACCACTCTGACATATATTTATATTAACTTTTCAAGACAACAATTAAAAGAGCAAAGTGACATGTAGATACATTGTCATTGAAGATCGTGCGAAAAGTCAAAAGAACGAAGATTCACCTTTGCTATAGTAGTAGTCTACGAGGTAGTCTATACTATGAAATGACATGTCCTAAACCTAATGCATGCATCACGCACTATATTTATATATACAAGGGAAAATTCAAAACACACACAGTGTTTTCTGAAGGGATTTGTGTGTTTCAAAGTCGCCAGATTTTGAATAAATAACATTAAAGACAATAAGCATGATGCGGTTCGCTGGTTTGCATTGAAAATATCAGAGATTAGCGTTTTATGACGCATGCAACAAGTGTTGCCTTACTCGACCTAATATTACAACAACAAACGTGAAAAGTAAAGAGAAAAATGCTTTAGTTTCCACCAGAAATAAAAATGCCTAGTTATTTTTATGTATCTACATCTAATGAAGTTTAATATGTCTGTTTAGTATAACGTTTTGTCGTTATTTACCTGGCTTTTATTGCGTGCTGTAGAGTACTGGACGCCCACGACAAAGAAAGATGAAAAGCCATTCATTCATTTTAAAATTTATTCCGAAAAACATCATACAACCCACCACGCTGCGCCATATAGATAACGTTTAGTTATTGGTTTCAGTGTTTTTCAAGTATTATAGTCATAGTAAGCAAATCTTCATTTTGAAAGTTTTACTATAAAACCTTAGCGTATCTGCTCAATATAAGGATATACAAAAAGTGAATCTTTTGAACAATGAATGAAAATTTAAATATTAAAATTAGTTCTGGGAATGAATGAAAAAAAAAACCTACACGTGGTCAAAGTACAATTATAAATTGCTGAAAATTGTTTATTCTTTTGTCTAGACTTTTTGGCAACAATGCAAAATAATATAGGCCGATAGTGATAGCTGTACAGTAGTTTAAATTCTGAAAGCAACAAATATATTGCAGTACTGCCTGATGGTTCATTATGGCCTTGAGCTTTCTTTTCACAGGTCTCGGATTCAGGATTTAACTGTTTAATTGTTAATCAGTTGTCATTGTTTGTTTGATATTTATTATTGGGCCCGCAGTAATTGGCGAAATGCTGTTGTCGGGACCCTGCCTGAATTTGTAATTTATGTAAAGGCAAAGTTATTAAATTAAATTATTTACAAATTCACGTGTTTTTTCATTGGATGAAATGACTGAAATCATGAAAGTGCACGCAGCGAGCTCGCGCATTTAAAAAACGAAGTGACTATATGACCGGCAGCCGGTGTCACAGGAAATTTGGCCCCCCCGAAAATTTGGCCCCCCCGGGCCAAATTTCCTAGGAAATATGGCCCCCTCTTCGGAAATTTGGCCCCCCCTTAAAAAATATAGTTTGTTTCAGATCTTTAGGCTCGGAAATCGTGAGGCCTCTACTAAAACAAATTTCTAGAAATTTTTCTCAACATTTATAGTCAGTTTGCGTAATTTTTTGTGTCAAAATTCTCTATTGAATTGCAATACTGACGAGAATCTAGGCCAAGAGCTAAAGTTTAGCGTACTTTTCGCGTTTGGTTTTGACCAGCTTCATAGAAGACAACGTTAATAAGGCATGTGAACAACATAATAACAACGTTAACATGTACCTAAAGCAATACTTTTTCTTGTAAACAAACGAAGAAAAACACTAAAATCGCAAGTATTTGTGTTGCTTGACTGAAATGTAGCATACGCTAATTATGGAACGGCTACAGTAATTTCATCTCGGCAAGGGGGACGAAATATTCCATATGAACGTACGGAAATATTCGTCTCGGTGGGCAAGACCTCTCGGTAAGTGGGACATATGAACAGCTCCTAAATAATGGCTGTATCATTAAGCTATTGAAACGGAACGTCATTTAAACTTTTGTGCTTTTGTGTGTGCGGAATATTTTTGTGAGCGATGAAGCATACAGAATGCTTCTGTAATGCATCCCAACCATACGAGCAATTATATATACTGTGTATATGAAAGAAAAAAACCCATAGGAAAATGTTTTTTTACGAAGTAACCACTCATTTGATTCTGTTTTTCGAACAAACGTTTTCACTTAAAAGTCTACTTTTACCGCTAATTACTCCCTGTTATTTATTAGACGCGTGCATATTAACATATTCGCCAACGCATGATGTCATCGTTTGCTAAAGTGCGGTTGTTATTCTGACTAATTTTATACTATGTGACTGAATTTATAGATCTAAATAACTCGTAATATCTTAGAAATTCTTATCTCTAAAATCGTTTTGTGTTCTTAGTTATAGTTAAGCCATCGTGCATTAACGTTGTCCTCTACAGATACCCATGTGTGATGCGTCTGGCATGACTGCACTAACACATATTATGCTTTCCTTCAAACTTTTAGCTCTTGGCCGCAATGAAGAATTTCGACACAAATAAATTATGCAAACTAACTATAAATACTGACAAACATTTTTAGGATCTTTGTTTAAGAAGAAACTTCACGATTTCCGAGCTTATAGCGACAAAGTAAACTATGTTTTCGAGGGGGCCAAATTTCCGAAGGGGAGGCCATATTTCCTAGGAAATATGGCCCCCAGGGGGGCCAAATTTCCTAGGAAATTTGGCCCGGGGGGGGCCAAATTTTGGGGGGGCCAAATTTCCTGGGACACCGGTCACGGTTTATCAAATACTAAATGGCCGGCAGTCTAGTGACTATAGTTGAATATAAAAACTTTTGTTTGCGTTAACTTTTACTGAGCTTGCCGTTAGCTCATACGGCAAGGGCGCTGCGTGCGGAAAGTTAAGCGCAGTCGGGGTCGCGATGTTGTTTTGTCTGACTTAGCATTGTTTTTTCTTAAAATTTTTTAAACTTTTTTTCCCGACTTTTCTATTAAACTCTCAAAAGGTTAGGGTTAGGGGTTAGGGTTAGAAAAGGGTTTGGGGTTGGGAATAGGTTTATCTTATAAAAATTAAACTTTAACAATAGTCACTAGACTGCCGGCCATTTAGTATTTTATAAACCGTGACCGGCTGCCGGTCATATAGTCACTTCGTTTAAAAAACGCACGCGCGCGATCGTTTGACGCGATCTTGTCTTTGAATTTATTTAGCAACTCGTTCCCTCTGGCGTATGAAACTATTAGTTGAAAATAGTTTAACACAACTTCAAACGAACTATAGAGTCTCCCAGTGCAATTATCAATAGCGGGCTACCGGCTATAGTCGTTTACAGATACCGCGGATAGCTTTCTATACAACTTCAGAGCAAAACAACATTTCTCCGTTGCAATAATTCCTCTGAAAATAGCGTTCCTAAAAGATACGGATTTTCACGTCACTACGGAAAGCTACACGGTGTAAACGGCGTGACTTTTCATAACGAGTTTTAAAAATAGATATGAAACAAGTCGTTTTCCCTTTGAAACTGATTCCTGATTGAGTGCACTTAGGAAACATTGTCTGTTCTCACGTAGATCGGGTCGCACAAACAATACCTCCATTTTATAAAAATAGCCCTTTAAAAAAGAGTGACACAAATCTGTTTGTATTTTGATAATGGTATGATAACAGGAATGCCTGACCACGTTTATTGTGAATGAATACATACATGTCAAAAGAACTACTCAGATTGACTCAATGTCTTAATGTAGGATAAAATTCCAAAGAAACCTGGTAGCCTTTATAGACTTTATATACCAAAAGACTCTCGAATGGTTCCCAATTCCGACCATATTTCCGAGTAGTTCCGACAATTATCGATCGCCTTTTGGCGAATGTTATTGTTCAAACAAAAAACACCGCATGTATAAATGGCATCTGAAAACAACGAGGCAAACTCACTGGCAAAGTGCTCGGAAAACGACGAGGAGAAAGCAGAAGAATTAGAAAGAGAACATTTTAGGAAGGTTGTGAGCGCATTTCTGCATTATGAGAAATTTTCAAACTTACGAATTGACAAAGCGAAGAAGGATTTCCTCTCGCTTGATGCGAAGGATCGAGAAAGACTGCCGAAATTCCTTGAGAACTTAGAGAAACAAAGGCAGTGTGTTGCTCAGAATTTTGAATTTGTTAAGCAGATAATCGGGCACACTGGTAAGGATTGCAACCTTTTATATTGGCACTAGACAGTCTAAAAATTTAAACTATACAGAGCCACCTTAAGACATATGATATACATGAAATGTCCAACTCCAGTGAGCCACCTTAAGTCAGGTTTTTCACTGGTGTTAAATTGTCAGTCTCTAGAAAGCCACCCCCCTAAGTGAATCTGATAAGTGCTGTATTGTAGTCTAAACCACAGAGAGCCACCTTAAGTCATGTTATACACTGGTGAGCCACCTTAGGTTAGGTTTCATACTTGAAAACTCACAAGTGCCACCTTAAGTACAGCATTGTGTTTGTGTTTTAGGATATATATTTGAGAATGTTGACCACCATGCTGATATGAACACAGATGCCTCGGACCAAAAAATCACTGTCCTCTTCATGGAAAAAGTGCTTACCACCGTAAGACAATTTGTCCGAGACTGGAGTAACGAGGGGATGGAGGAACGAAAAATGTGCTACAAACCCATTGTAGATGAGATAACAAATTTATATCCAGCTGACAAATATAAGCCAAGTGATGTATCGATACTAGTCCCTGGTGCTGGGCTTGCCAGATTGATGGTTGATCTGGCAAGGTTTGGTTATACCATACAAGGAAATGAGTGGAGTCTATTCATGCTTATTGCTTCAAATTATATCCTTAATAAATGCAGTGGTACCTACCACACAACTATATATCCATTTGTACATCAATCTTGCAATAACATGTCCGCCGAAGATCAACTGAGGCCAGTTCAAATTCCAGACATAAATCCCACCACGTTACCAGCAAATATAGACTTTTCTATGAACGCAGGAAACTTTACAGAAATTTATGTTGAAGCAAACCAATGGGATTGTATTGCAACATGTTTTTTTATTGATACTGCTAATAACATTGTCTCGTATATTGAGACGATTTATAAAATTCTTAAGCCAGGAGGGTACTGGATCAACCTTGGCCCACTGTTGTACCATTTTGCAGATGTACCTAATGAGTCGTCTATCGAAATTAGTTATAAGGAGCTGAGAAATTTAATAATAAACGAGTTTAAGTTTGAATTACTTAAGGAAGAAAGGTTGAAGTCCACTTATATTGGAAACAAAAGGTCTATGTTAGAGACTATTTACAATTGTATTTTTTTTGTAGTTAGGAAACCATTATAATTGCTTCTTAATTAATCCAACGCTTTAGAATTGTCGTAACTAGTTATTGAATAAATTGTGCAAAGAAAGTTGTGTATTTATTGTATGTTTTGAATGTTATTAATGATAAAGATGTCTGCATTTATTAACAAAATGATATGGAATAAAAATATGGAATATGGAGTAAATGTAATGAAATATACAGTAACTCAAAGTGACACTATTGATATATTTAGTACATAAATTAAAGAGAGAAAAATGACAACATACTAAAAAGAATTTAGTAAGGACTAAACACACTGTTTTATAAAATGCATAGTTGTAAAAGTCAATATGTATATATGTATAAATTACTGTAAATTATTTCAACTACAATGCTGATATGAAAAAAATAAATTATGTATAAATACTGAATTGGTAAAATAAGTTATATAATATAAAAATCTTGATTAAATATGGATTATAATCTTTTTTTCTAAATCAAATTATTGTTATAAAAATATGTCATGATATTTGAACCAATATATACCGAGTAATTGCAAATGTGGACTGCATACTATATATTAAGTTTCTTAGTAAAAAAAGTCATAGTATGTACAATAGATCTTCCTAGTGATTAGATCCACGACGTTTTGTTAAATTTGGCACAGTAAGTTTACTGGATAGGCTCCCACTTGCTTTAAGTGCGGCATTAACCTCTTTCAAATCTAAAAGACAAGTATTGATTATGTGAAGTATCTTTTATGCAACGTTTTGAAGTATCTTTTATGCAACGTTTTGCAGAGCATACATTCTCATCGAATTGTAACAAGACTGCAGTGAAAGTAGTATATCAGCTTGTATTTTTACTTTTGTCCCTTATAAAATATAAAGTTCGCTGTTGTTTGAATGTGAAAACCTAAAATGAAAAGGAAAGCTGTAAACATGTTCAAGGCCTTCCGGCGAAAACTGAACAGCAAAGTCGCCATGTCCCAAAACGTCAATCAAATCAGTTTATCCAGGGAAACCAAAAGGTCAAAGTCTTTTATCAAATTTGATCAACGGTAAAACCAAGGTAAGCTAAGCGCGGTGGGTTTGCGCACTGCATTACAACCTCGCAGACCTGGCTTCTTTATCTCCGATTATTCTAGAAAATACGCTACGGCCGTACTGAAGCCTAATTAACATTTTCTGCGTATGCTTTACAAGCGAGTATGCTGCAATTCGCGCATTTCGCTAGCTGAATAAAAGCATTCAAGAAGTAAGGCGTTCAGACCGGTTTAAGTGAGAACGAGACAAAGTCACAGCGCGAGGATTTCGGTTTGGTCACTCCATGAGACAACTGATGAGATCTGGGTTGAAAATTGCCCAGACTAGCTGGTCTGGAATCATAACCCCAGATGGAGCAACCGTAAACACTACAACTTACCTATAGACTGCTGAAGAGGGGCAGCAGTTCCCCTTCGTTTCTTTACCTGACCACGTGCAACCTGTCTTGCCCTGGACCCGAATCCGAGACACTGCATAGTTTCAGTGATAAACCTCTGGACGGGTGATACACATAGCATGACCAACAACTTAGCATCACCACCTACAGTGAAATAAATATGTCTGACCATGAAGAGTGTTGGTGACAGTGGTCGGTACCCAATACCTTTCACCTCTTATTTGGAATCCTGTAATATGCGGTTTTCTGATTACATCTCTTTTTCCGGGTACGTCAGTTTCCTTTTGCAGTACCCTTGGACCAAAAAGGTCCCCTGCCTTCTCCGCAGGCTTCTCCGCAGGCCCTTCATTGGGCACAGTGCAGTGCAATTGCAATCTATATAGATCAGTGGCTGTGATATCATTGCCGGGCAATGCACTTTTCTCGTTTCCCTCTCCCCCCTTTGAAAGCGACTGGGGACGAGGCTAAAAGGTCCTTACTGGACCTCAGGAAGAGCAGTTCAGAAATGACAGAGCTATCTAGTATAACTAAAGTTAGTTTAGTTTTTTAAGTTAGATTTTTACCAATGGTATCTTGAAGAACATGCGTTAGTTTAGTATTCCTGTATGGAATGTGTGAGCGGTGTCCAGCCAAAGCTCCCAAGACATCAGCCAAAGCGCTCAAGCTAGAAATATATTGTGGTAAATAAAGTAAATATTGTGGACTATATACTGTACTGTAAAGTTAAATCTCAAACTCATTAATAATTCAGGAAGCGGGAATGAAACACAATAGGTTCACAGTTCATACCTCTTGTTGATGAAAGATGTTTCTCTCAACGCCGTACCAGTCACACCAGATAGGCCTGCAAATTAAACAAAACTTATACCTAGCAAACGTTCGACAAAATCAAATAACTCCGTACATAATATATAGGATAAACAAACATACATACCAACACATTCGCTACCAGCCAGATCAACCAGTTGTAGTTTTGTTTTTACTACCATGGCGTTTGATGCAGGAGTGTCAGGTGGTGACGGAGAGTTTGGATGGGAGTTGTTTGGAGGCACAGGGGACCTGGAACAGTAAGTCAGATATACAGTCAGATATACGTCGCTTGGCGTAAGAAATACAACGTCTGCGAGCAGGCTATCGGACTTTGAGTGGCTAGTTATTACTAACACTTAGTCAAGTTGAGTCAAGCATGGTAAGATCACGGAAAGCTAGTACCTGCATTAGGAGACATTGATCATTAGGGTGTTGGAGACACAGTTCGATTCATGTAGTGCGCAGTGCAATTTCCACAACCTCAGTTGTGTGTGAGAAGAGACTTCCAGTTTAACTCAACAAAACACCACACGTTCTCACAGGTTGCTCCAGTTTCATTCTGTAGTAACACTACTGTATATCATTGAAAGAAAGATCTTCCTGGACCTCTAGGAAGAACAGTTGAAGTGCGACTAACCCCAATATTACTCTAACAAATGTTTTAAATTTTTATAGTAAAAGACCTCATCTTCACTGTCATAGATTCCGAATATGATGTCATCAGATGAATTTTTGGAGCAAAAAAAACAAAGACGTTAATCTAATCTTACTTTGATCTGCTCCTTGGATCTTTATCATATGATCCTCCTCTTTTCAGACCTCGTGGTGTGATGGGAGGCGAGGGTGCTACTGACTTTCCTTTCACGGGAGGTGAGATGTGATTGGATGAGGTGTACAATGTCAACTGAACTATAAGATGTGATCGACTGGAGTGAGCATGAACTTTGGTTGCATCTTCGTGACGTTCTCTCATACCATAACCTACGTATTTCATTACTTCTTGGACACTCGAGACTGAACTGAAGAAACATGAGAAATGAAAGATTCATTAAAATTATATTAATCACAACATGCAAAGTCGTGCGATGTTTTGGAGTAATTTTTCTCTTGAATGGTATATCCCAAATGTGCGTGTCCATTGCAGGAAGTATTCTACAATAAGACTTATGCCATAGTTTGTGTATGAACTACGCTGGACCTCACGTTGTTTGAGATATCTTTTTTTCCAGGTAGTTCAAACACAAACCACCGAGCAAACCACGGCAGCTTTTTGAACACTCACTATAATGGACCCCACGTTTGAGATACCATCACTCTCAGCATCGCACCATCTAATTACCGTGTTGTTAAACTTGGTATTTCTGTCGAACCATCGCTGTTAATGTACACATCTTTCTTTTCAGTCTAAGAAAAGTAAAGATAATTATGAACATTTGCCTAACCTTGCTGAACCTCTAGAGAGAACAGTTTAAATCTGATAGAGTTTATATGGTCTGCCTATTTGATATAAAGAAAATCTGCACAAACACAGAGAAAGATAACTCCTACTCACCCTAGTTGACTTATCACTCAGCAAGTCACGAACGTCATTGTTATAAATTTCACATACTGATATTTCCATTCCATAGGATTCTGACTGATTTGCACGGTCAGCCATTAACCTATGGCAACACAGAAAAAAAATGAAAGATTATGTTTGTATACAACTCATTAAATTAGAGCATTAAATCGTGGCTTCGACTCTCGCTACGGACTCGCGAGTCAGTCAACGCTGTGCCGAAAGTCGTGGGTTTTCTCGGGGTGCTCTGGTTTTCTCTCACAGGGCAAGTTGGCTGGCTGGGTGGATTAGGATAAACATAGTTAGGAGCTAAAGTCTATAGGCCTGGCCTATAGGCCAACCTATAGGTTTCTATAGGAAACCTATAGGTTTTTATAGGCAATTGGAACATTTTCTATAGGTGACCTATAGGGATGCCTATAAGCCTATAGAGCTCTATAGGTGCCTAAAGGCTTCTATAGGGAATTGGAACATTCCCTATAGGAACCTATAGGCCACCTATAGACTTTTTTCGTCAGGGTAAGTAAGTGTAATACATATACTTGATGTAATCGGTCACTGAAAAAGCCCCAATGGGGAGGAAGCTGAATAATCAAGTCTCTGTCTTCAACTTTTTTCTACCTCTATAGTATTTGTGTTTTACTCATCTTGTGCATAATGTACCTGAAAATCTCCCTTGCAGCTCGTGGTATGATTCCCTCCATGGAATAATCAGTTTCAGTACTCTCAATATCATCATTCAACGTATGTCCACCAACCATTGTGTGTGTCTTTCCTGAACCTGTCTGACCGTAAGCCATGATACACACGTTGTAACTAAGAAATACAAATCACTTTCTTTATGTCATCTTTACACAAAGGTAAGCGCTTTTCATATCTGAGATCCTGGGTTCGATTCTCGCTACGGACTCATGTGAAAAGAGTTAGACAAACAACTATGTGGAATTCATAAACTCTTTTAAATTATATTATAAAATAACATGTATATAACGCGTGCTCTGATTGGTCGAAATCCGTGTTTGGATCAGGCCATCCAAACACGGAAGACTATCGTGTTGTTGTTATTTTACAAAACAATGGACCTTTCCCCTTACAACTAAAATTTCGATCTGGACAAAAATTTCATCACAGCTTGAAAGAGCATCACAAAATTAGTAATATTCCAAAGTTTTGTTGCGAAATCTTGTAAAATGCGGATAATATAGCCTTGCGAAGTTTGCCGTTTTTCAGTCAATTTGTATTACAAACGGGAAATTGACATCCGATTCGGGTGTTGGGGCTGCAATTTCCCGTTTGTAATGCAAAATGATTGAAAATTGCAAACTTCGCAAGCCTATATTATCCGCATTTTACAACATTTCGCAACGAAACTTTGGAATATTACTAATTTTGTGATGCTCTTTCAAGCTGTGATGAAATTTTTGTCTAGACTTGCCTAGATAAATTGGTTATAAGGGGAAAGGTCTATTACTTTATGGTTTCCATGTTTGGATTGCCTGATCCAAACACTTGGATCAGGGCATCCAAACACGGAAACCATAAAGTAATTGTATATTACGGTCGTCCATCTCTGGTACAAAATCGGGCCATTTTTTCCAATTCTCTTCCTAATAGGCCTATATTTACGAAAGTTTCACTTACCCATCAAGAAGAGATGTAAGGAGAGGCGAGACATCTTCAAATACAAACTCCTGTGTAGCGTTTTGTTCATAGACTCTCTCAAATTCAAATCTCTTCTTCTGAATCGTACCAGTCATTGTTTTGTTCGGTAGAACAGCCACATTTTCATCATCAACGACATTCACAACTTGTTCAAAAGCTGTGCCAGCCTTGCCAAGATCTTTACTAACTCCGCCAGAATCCAACGCTGCTATGAGTGGTCTCACGCGACAGTGGACACGGATATTGCCACGCAATTCCTGGTAAACATTCAAATGAAATCGTCAGTTGGAACGCGTTCCATTTCAATTAGAACACAACTTGGAACGCAATTTGAACTTAATCAAGAACGCTGTCTGTCAGGTAATTGCCTTCCGTCGACATGCATCCAACGAAGGATGAGAGTTGCAACTCGTTTCGCATTTTGGTTCAAATTTTAATGAGAGTTGATAAGAGTTTTCGCTATGCGCGTGGTAATATCCAGTCAACTTTCATGACACTTTTGTTCTCGTTTGACCGGAGCATGAGAGTTGAGAAAACTCTCATGCGAACTCTCGCTTCTCAACTCTCATCAACTCTCATGCAACTCTTGTTCTTGTTTGACCAGACCATGAGAGTTGAAAAAACTCTCATCATTACAAACTCTTGCTTCTCAACAGTCTCAACTCTCATTCTCGTTTGAGCAGGGCTTTGTAAATTGAAGTTCGTTTCAATTACCACTAGAACGTTATGTAATGTACGTCTTCTGTATTTCTCCGCGGATGCCCTCTGTAAAGCTTCGTCAAGAGCCGTCTCAGTTTCCAACAACTTTGCCTGGACATCTGGGAAGATGAATATTCCTTACAATTCAGAAACTCAAATCATGTGTTAAAGCCCATTTCCACTCAAGAAAAATTTTCCGAAAATGTCATTGTTAAAAGTTGAAAATTTTCAACGTTTTGTTTGAACAAAATTTTCATTTTACAAATTTTCCTGAGTGGAAATGGGAGTTTAATAATGAAGAGGAAATAGCATCAGAAGAGGAAATAGCATCAGAAGAGGAACTAAGAACATTGGAAAAGATGATCACATTCATTGATCATTAGTTTTTTATAATATAGCATTTGTAAATACTGCACGCCGATTGGCTAAGAGCCGTGTTGATATAACTCAATGTCAACACGGAAAATTTCTTTCTTCATATTTCTTTGTGCTATATTATAAAAAAAATATAAAACATTTTTTCCGCATTGATATACAGTTATATCAACACACTCGTGGAAATTGGGAAAACTCGAAATTGTGTGAAAACCAATTTCGAGTTTTCCCAATTTCCACTCGTGTGGATATAACTGCATATCAACACGGAAAATGTTTTATATTTGTTAAATGTTTCATGGTAAAAGGCATGGATAAAAATACTATACAATTATTATTTTTATTACAATTCAATTATGAACGGTCTGTGGCAGTGTTGGTATAATAAGAAAACTTCAGATTAATTAATAGGGATGGAACTACCTGAAAAATTGTGTTCTTCTTGTATTTTTCAGGCAGTTGCATCCCTATCAATCCAAAGTTTTACAATTCAATTACCATCTAAGTTTGAAGTTCCAGACAAAAGCCTCTCACTAGCCAACTTGGCATTGTGTATTTCGTTCTCCATCATATTTGGCAAATGTTTCACCATTTGAGACAAGTTCTCAAAATCCTGTTTGATCACAGTAACTTTATTTGCCAATCCTTTAAAGTTTTTTGATGTTTTGTTGCTAGATTTGAGTTCATTTTGATATAATCTTCTCAGATGTGATGCTTCAGATTTGCAGTGGTGAAGAGAACCTTGACACTAGAATTGAAAACTCTAGGATGTAGGCAGGGCTGCCAAGAGGGGGGGAAGGGAGCACTATGGGGGCAGGGGAGCACACCCTAAAGACTAATGCTCATAAAGAGGGATAGGCCAAAGTTCATCAGGGGGGTGGGGAGGGCCTGGAACAAGGTTCAGTAGGGGGTTGGACTAAGGTTAATAACAGGGGGTCAAGGACCAAAGTTTATGAGGGGGATGGGACAAAGCTTCACAAGGCAGGGGGTGTGTGGACTAAGGTTCATAATGGGGATTGGCATAATGTTAACATGAGTGGGCCAAAGGGAGAGGGCAGAACCAAGGTTACATAGGGCAGAGGAAAAATATTTTCAGGGGGGTGGGTGGGAGATCTGAATTCATAAGATGGCAGGACCAAGATTAGTAAGGGGACAAAAACAAATTTAATTTCATAAAATATCACTGCATGCAAAAATAACAAATATTTAACACATAAAGAACATGCAGAAAGGAATGGAAAGAAGTTAGTAGAGAACTGTACTGAGAGATCAAGATTCAAGAGAGACACCATATAAATAGTCCACACTTCCTTGCATATTACTGATATTATTTATACTCACATCAGCTAGTTTAAGATACAACATAGCATTCTCGGTTTCCAAGGCGACTATCCTCTCTTCCCGTGTCTGGAAGAAAAAAGAACTATTTTTAATTTGCAACATGTCAAAAGATCAGAGAACGTCAAAATTATCATACCCGTAAAAGTCGTTCGAGTTTTTGTACTCTCTCCTTAAGCCCGTCCTCCGAAATCTCAGGCATTGTTTGGAAAACAAACTAAGACACATTCGTTGCAATTTATTGATATGTTGTCAAAATGTTTTATATAAAATAACAAAAGCGTCGTTGGTCGCCAGGAATCAAGATTGGAATTTGTTGTCATGTAGCTTCAAAACTTCATGTAAACACAAATTAAAAGGATTGTAATGGGAAATTCTAAGTTTTAAAAGTGGAAACTTTGCGGAGGAGAGATTCCAGAAAATATTCATGGTTCCACGAGAATTTCTAAGATATCTGCAAAATGTACAGAAGACAAAGATATTTCAAAAATTCTCTGCCTGATTATTTAACAAGTGGGCAAAACGAAGGAAACTGTTATTTTGTTCAAGACCTCATAAAATCCTACGTGCAACAAATTGAGCAGAGGTTTAAACCCGCTCCCCAAAATACAGATGAAGGGGCCGGGATGTATGTTGGTTTAGCCGGAGTTGCGTTCATGTTCTTGAAAATGGCATGCAGCAAATGTTTCCAAGAAAAGCGGCAAGAATTATTGGCAAAAGCTTTCACTTATATCAAGGTGGAAAATTGTAATTCATGGTGGCACGGAAACCAAAAAGTGACAATCCACTCCACGTGTGTGTGTGTGTTGGGGACGAAGTCAACCAATGTACTTAATTTACTGATTTATTATAGATTATATTACAAGTGATTACATTAAAAGTGAGTGGGAGGCCCCCCTAGGATTGACGTCCTTGACAGGAATTAACCACGCCTTTGCAACCAAGACAAGTGTTTACAGTCTCACTGTATCAAACATCACAGGGTTGAGTTTTACTGGATGGATATTAATTAATGAAAAATATCATTATCAAAATCGGTCATTTCTAGGTGGCCATTGAAGAAGCCAACAGGGTGTCTCCGTCAAGTAGTGATGGAATCGGAGCTTCGTTTCTCCTTGGTCATGCTGGAGCGTTTGGTCTAGCAAGTGTTATTTCTCATCAAATAGGTATACCCCTGGCCTGAAACGTTTAGCACTACCATGTAACATTTAGCCCTACCCATGCATTAATGCACAAAACTCTCCCTTGGAGGATTGTCTGAATACTACAGCTGATATCACAGCTAAGACATCTTTATTCCTAGGTGATGCAAACAATGAAGCGAAGTTTGTTCAACAATTTTTGGAGATGGGTCAACTTTTACAACCAAATCAAAGATTGTTACGCCATGGTGCAAATGAGCTGTTTGTTGGTCGAGCAGGCTATCTCTGTATGGCAAGATGGATGCAGAAAATGTTAGGCAAAAATGTCATCCCTCCTATCTTGATGGAGGTTTTGTTTAACACAATTGTCACAGAGGGAAGATCATATTCATATGAACACAGATCACAGTCACCATTGATGTATTCTTATTATAACACTGAATATTTAGGTACAACTGACTTATTCTTGAATGATCTGTACCAGTGTAGGCCAATAATAAAGCTTCCTGGATGGATAGAGGTACCCTTGGCATGACCCGATTGCCAAGCCTTTGTTTGAAACGTTGAAGTTCTTCTATTTTTCTGCTAGTTGTATCTCTATATCAATCCGAAGCTTTCTCAGAACTGACTTATATATTTTTGTTTGTTTGGATTGCACTAGCTGTTAAATCCCCCCTTGTACTGCACAATCTTCAAATTCCTAATTTTTTTATCAATAGGTGCTGCACATGGACTGAGTTCAATTATTCAAATATTGCTCTGCTTTCCTGCATGCTTTGATGGAAAATCGGAGATTGAAACCGACCTCAAAAATGCAACTGACTTTATACTGCATTGCAAACAAGACAATGGCAACTATCCCCCCACAGTTGGTGAGGAGCAAGGTACTGGTGATGAGTTAGTACACTGGTGTCATGGTGTACCGGGCGTGGTATATTTGATGGTGAAAGCTTACATACAGTGGACAGATGAGAAGTACCTCAAGGCTGCATTTGAATGTGGTGATGTAGTCTGGGAGAAAGGCTTACTGACCAAAGGACCTGGAATATGCCATGGTGTTGCTGGTATGATGGTCATATTTATCCTCATTTGATATAAGTGGTTGCACAATATGGTGGATACCATGCTTTGATAAACAATAACAAACAATGTGCCCAAATGCGTTCCCTAGCCTCCTCTGCAAACAACTCTTAGGGAATCGGAAAAAAATTTGGTGAATTAAAAATTTGGTAAAACTTGTTTTAACCCTAAGTCATTTGCAGGCTATAACTCATAGTGATGTCTACAGAGGAAGTTATGCATTCTCTTTCATTACATTTACTTTCAAAGGTGTCTTCCACATTATTAGGTTAAGAGGCTTGGTTTGTAGTCTATTTTTCTGCATTATTAAGTTACTATTTTCTTTTCTCAGGTAATGGCTATGTTTTTCTAATTCTCTACCGTCTCACAAATGATGAAAAGTATCTCCACAGAGCTGTGCAGTTTGCAAAATTTCTTACAACAGAAGAGTTTATACATGGGGCGAGAACACCAGACGCACCTTACAGTTTATATGAAGGACTAGCTGGCACCGTTTGTTATCTGTTAGATCTTCTACAACCAGAACAAGCTGAATTTCCTTTCTTTGATGTATTTTAGTTATTTGTGATACAATGTTCATGCTCAAACCTATACTTATTAAACCATGTACACTGTATTATTAAAATATTCTTCCAAAATATTTTTCCATGGCTGGCCCAGACAATATTTAAAACCCGTTCAAACCCAGCAGGGCCGTTCCGCTAGCGTGATAATTGGGGGGTATTCATATATTTGTGTTCTGCCCGACGGATTTCTTTTGAAAGCGATTGTTTTACGGTATGTGAACATGAATATATGAATATACCCCCAATTATTGCGTCTAGGAATGGCCCTGAAACCCAGGCTGGTTCAAGTGTTGATTTTGAAATTTAAAGACAAAGCCTTTAATCCTTTTCAACATCTTCCAAAATTAGCTATCATAGTGTTTCAATAGCCAGCAATGTTGTAAGATATTGGACCAATATCTTACAATAGTTGAGCGGGCCTTCACAGTAAAGCGCGGAAGCATAAAAAACAGGCGAAGCCCTAAGAAAAAGGCCTCAGAAAAAGGCCCCAGAAAAAGGCCCCAGAAAAGTACGGTGCTAATGACTAGTCCAGTTCAGGGTTTGCTTCTTCTGTCTTCTTCAGTGGATCAGGGAATTTTTTTTATTTTCGGGATTAACGATAGAATATCAACGATATCGTATCCGCATTTAATATAAACTTAGCGTGAATAAACAATCGATTCGTGCAATATATATCGCAATCAATGACACTTATTTCCTCATTCCAGGAAAGGTATCCAAAGTATGCCTATGAGACATAAGAGACTTTTTTTTAGAAAAACAATCTATGTTTTCATGCAACCTCTTCGATTTAGGTATCAAGTGTATGGAAAATCCCACCCACGATCATTAATGCCCCGGTCAAACGAGACAACAAGAGTTTCATGAGAGTTGACTGGATATTACGGCGTAAACTCTTATCAACTCTCATTAATGCTCCGGTAAAATGAGATAACAAGAGTTGCATGAGAGTTGACTGGATATTACGGCGCGATAGCGTAAACCCTTCTCAACTCTCATTAAAGTTCAAAGTCAACGAGAGTTGACGGTCAAACACGAGCGAGAGTTGCAACTCTCATCCACATTTGACCGCGGCTTCACCCTTTAAGTGGCAATGCATGCGCCCTAGTACTTTATTATTTTACTCTGTCTAACGCCAGACATTTTACTCGTCAGGGGGAGAGCCGGCTGCCACTCATTGGGTTAAGTTATGTAAAATACATGAATACGTAAGAAATACATGAATACGATTCCAATTTCAAGAACAGATTTGTCAAAGAACTTTGGTGGTGCAATCTTCAGAGTAACGATCTTTTACCTTTGCGATTGTAAACTGTAAAGTTTAATTTTCACCCCTCCCCCGCACGCCCCCCTCTCCCATCCTCGTTCTCACACACCTACGACAACGTGGGCGAGTTGTTTGCTTCATTTACACAGTGCAACTCAACTGTGTAAGCAGGTTGCATACAACTTGAGCTGTATACAGTTTTAGACAGTTTGTGTAGTATAAATCGGCCTATACATAGCTGCCAGTTTTATGTCCGCCATGCATGTACCATGGGCGTTTTAAAGGGGCAGTGTTACGGTTCTACTGCGCATCCAAAATATGCGCGAACTTGAAAAACTGTCTGCCAACAACAATGGACCATTTGCATTATAGACTAAAGTTTGATCTAGACAAAAATTTCATCACAGGTGAAAGAGCATCACAAAATTAGTAATATTCCAAAGTTTCGTTGCGAAATGTTGTAAAATGCGGATAATATAGCCTTGCCAAATTTGCAATTTTCAGTCATTTTGTATTACAAACGGGAAATTGATGCCCCAACACACAAAATGACTGAAAAACGGCAAACTTCGCAGGGCTATATTATCCGCATTTTACAACATTTCGCAACGAAACTTTGGAATATTACTAATTTTGTGATTCTCTTTCAAGCTGTGATGAAATTTTTGTCTAGATCAAAATTTAGTCTATAATGCAAATGGTCCATTAATCAAGTTAGGAGTGAAATACGATATACTATTCATAATCCCTCCGTTATGCAGGACATCTTTGCTTTGTTTTAAAAATTGAAGGCTGCTGCATCTTTTCCAATCATGTAGCATTAATTTTAAACGTTTCTTTGCACCGTTTATTTTAGCCAATCAGCGCCGTGACACTGCCTCTTTAATATACTTGACACGTGAAAGACAGAAAAAGATCTGTGCTTATCTCTTCCGCACTACTCCTACGGCTACGTACGCTGTTGGAGGAACGATGGTGTCTTTTGAGCAAAACTTCACGACACTTTTGATTTTTCACCAACAGCACAATTATTTCTTTCTGGAGAGTTTAAAAGGATCTTGTATTCCCTTTGTGATTTCCGAAAATTCTTAGCTACCAAGATAGAAAGCTATGACAACGAAGAGTTACACAGGAAGTCAACAAGAAGATGCCGGTTGATTTCTTAATGGGGCTCGATAAACTGCTCAAATTAATTGAGTTTTACTGCAATTAGCAATTCACGAGGAAATTAGCAATCATAAACAAAGCTTCTTATAACTGTAGTTACAAAACTGACTTTGTGTGCAATCGAAACTCTTCTGACACTTGGGCTTGGCAATTCCTGTTGGGTCTCCTGGCAACCCTTATATGAAGACCCTATATATATATATATATATATCCTTGAAGATATATATACCCCTGACACGTACATATGATGAAATATGATACAGTATTTCCCGAGGGAAAACACCTCGCGCCCACGATTATTTATAGGCCTCCATCGCCGAAAACATGATGACAATGTAGTAGGCGAAACTGCGAAAGAATCTAGAAAAGTCTAGATCGGTTAACACTAAAGTTAGTGATGAAATCCTGCGCCATATGCGATTGATCGAAACACAGCGTTTATAGTCGAAGATGCATTTGGACATATATACTACTCTTTCACAATAATTTCTTTTAGGACGTTTGATATACTTTCATCACGCCAAAAATGTTATGTCATGGCTGTGTTTCATTCATAAATAATATATGACTGGGTAGCCAAAATCAACAGGGTAGATAATTGGAACATAATTGTTTCTTCCAATTTTGTGGTCAGCACGACATTGACAAACGGAAAACATGAAGTCAAATCATACTTTCTGGGGTAATCTAACATATGATATGAATCATTTTACACTCGAAAAAGTAGCATCGACACACTAGTAAGATTAGAAGCTTTATCAATTAGGTAGAAATTAAGCGTCATCACCAAGGGGCGCCGTGTATACGAAGGCTGGATGGTCTGGATGGCGCGATCCAACTTATACTGATTTTTTCAAACTGTCTAAAATTGTCGTAGCATAACAAAGTCAAAGATTAAAGTTTACTAGTAATAAATCAAGAAGTTTTTCATATTTATTGTAAGGCCCGTATCTGTAGATTCACAACTTTTTAGGCATTTTTAGTCTTTTTACCGCAATTGAAAAGATCACCATTTGCTGGAAAGCACGATCCGGCCTTCGTAGAGCCGGTTCCAGCAAGAATATGTCCATATACGGCTAATTGATATTACTGATACCTCGTTGAAACTGAAACACCAAATATCCCATGTTGCCAAATGCGAACCCATACGAAGAGATGCAAAGACTAAAGGTAACTTGGTAGATGTAAAAAATCTCATATTAAGGCTAACGTGAATCTAAAGATCAGGTACAAAGTCGACCGAGAATATACGAGAAAAAGACAAGACCAAGTAACAAGGACCTTCTTCAACTCAAAGACAAGAAATTTGAAAGTTTAAAAATAGTTGAAATATGATACGAAGCACGTCAGCACTCGTTTAAGTTTTGAGGTGACACCTTCTCGGTTCTGTCAAGTCATAGGTTTCGTGTTTGGCAATTCCCTATTAAAAACGGAAGGTCATAACTCGGAAGGACAATATTTGTCAAGGCTCAACTCTTATTGTGCCCACGCTAGAGTAACGACGTAAATACATGCAAAATAACAGGGATGCTACGTATGGATGCTACGTATGCAAATTAGCACAGATTCAGCGACGGCTCTCTGATTTGATCTTGAAAAGCAATTAGGAAATAACATAATAAACACGGTCAATCTTCAAGCGAGTGTATTGGTGGTTTCGCTATGGCTTTTATAGGGAAAGCGGGACGCGTTGCTGATGCGGTAAAGAGAAGTCCTAAAGTACTTCGAAAAAAGATAGAAAGAAAATTTGGTAGTCATGAAAGTAAGTAATGTTTTGGTGTTTGAAACTGATACTCGATCTTGCGTATGATTTTAATACCGACACAAGTCGAGAGCTACTGATTTATATTGAGATCCAATTTTCATTAAGCTTTCTTAAATATTTCTGTTCACGTGAAACTTATACACAGTCAATGTAATAAACTTTGTGATTTAGTGTTATAGGGGTAGATTAGATAGGTTATGACTTATGTGTGTGTCGAGACTTAGCTGGGATTCAAGTCCTTAAGCAAATATTCCCATTGTGTGAATCTTGTTTGAAGTGTTTGAATATCTGATCGATCGTGGTTAGAGAAAGAGATGGAATTTCAATGTAAAAATTAGTTAGATCGTAGGCAACAATGATTCATGTTACATTTTGAATTAATTGAGACATTTTGTAACAAGTTTGATCACGTTAATTTGAGGACCCACATGTATTTAAATACGAAGGATAATCTTTCGCAATACTAATAGATCGCATGTGTTCGACCAAAGAGCAAATAGCTAGGATTTTCCAAAATATTGATGGAATTGTATAATATTGTAAACACTATAAATTGGTCACGCAAAAAATCCTAACTTGGTCTAAAGGTCATGAGGTATAATGCCTGAGAGCAAGGCTATGATGGCAATCACACTTGAGAGATCATCATTGATGGGGGGTCCACCTGGGGGTCCCTTATTATATGGACTCTTTTGTATTGCTAATATTTCAGTAGGTAATTTAGTTAAGATATTGAAGTTAATATAAATTGCCAAGATACCATAACAATGATGTACTAATGTCTGGCTAAATCAAGCTCCTGATATTTGCAAATCTAATCTGATTCATTTAGATAGATTAATATAAATCACAGATTGTGGATTAACCTTTAATATAATGATATTTGCAGCTTTACGAGAGGACTGGTTGCATGAAAATGAGGCATTGGTTGACGGAATTTCATTTTATGTTAAGGTATTTAATCATGCTTTTAATTGTTGAATATTCGTATAGCAGTGCACATTTTACAGGGCGGGGGGGGGGGGACCAAGATTAGGACCCAGTGTGTGTTTAAGTCACTCAGGGTAAGGTTAGTGCCCCAATCTCAGCCACTACTAGTGGGGCCTGCTGGGTCAAATGCCCCCCCCCCCCCAAGTATACATGTTAAAATATGCCTTGATGTATAGTTGAGTCATAATTGTATCACCCAATAATCAGCAATGCAACTTAATTTAGTTCTCAAGTGGAGAGTCTTGTATAATGATAGTTACCATGAAATGTAATGATTTATATCTGATATAATTTTCTTAGTATTTGGGCTGTGCTCCTGCAGTGGACGC
This sequence comes from Paramuricea clavata, assembly GCA_902702795.2. Lineage (NCBI taxonomy): Eukaryota > Metazoa > Cnidaria > Anthozoa > Malacalcyonacea > Plexauridae > Paramuricea > Paramuricea clavata. Next base: position 109,503 of record CACRXK020000050.1, read on the forward strand.
CCAAGGCCAGGGCGTGACGGATGAAGCGGTCAAACGATTGATAGCAGAGGCAAAGGTAATATAAAAATAACAGTCAATACCTGTACATATACAAATTATGAGCATTTAATGTTCTTTACTGAAATTTATTTTTAAAGACAGAGCAAAAAAGCTGACCTCAAAAATATGCTTCTTTCTGCAGATGAAGAAATCGAAAGGAGATATGAAACTACAGAAGGTTGTTCTTACAATTACGCCGCAAGAAATCAGAATAGTTGATCTCACCACAAAAGTAAGTTGTTTTTAAAAATATATGTCAGAGTATCGTATGTCCACCACTTTAATTCCCTCAGATAACATCATTGGGACTTCAATTGAACAGGTTTTTTAAAAATCTGGCCAAAACAAACCTTGTTTGGTTTGAACCAAATTTTCCTGTCAAAACCATCTCAAAGCTAAAACATTTCTCATTCCATTTAAAAGTAAGATCAATCCAGGACCAGTCTTCCCCAAGGAAATGTTGCAAAAACATTAATTCCTGCTCTATTTCCCAAATGTTCCCTCAACAAAAATCACACTTGGAAAACAAAATATTCCAAGTGGAATTTCGTGCAAGAACATTTTCAGTTTCTCCACAAAGCAACAATGTTCCCAAGCATGGACAAAAAGAGAAACATATAATATGCCATTCCTGAAATATGTCATTTTGGCTACAGAGCCTCGTTTAAATGCTTTCCAGAAGCATGTATTAGGAAACATTGAAATTTTTGCAATGTTTCTGCAATGTTTCCTAGTTTGCCAAATATATTTTTCTTAAAACTTATAATTTGTTTTCTTCAGACACCAACAGAAGTAATCCCAATATTCAGGTATGCAAAAGTGAAATATTTTTGCGACCTTTTATATTTTTAAACTAACAAATTAAATTTGTTTAAAAGAAGAAATAGTTCGTCCTAGCAAGGCAGTTGGTCCTTAAATAGACCACTTTAGCCTAGCCACCAAACTATATAACTATAGTCTTTTTTTTTCAAATAATTCCTTAAATAAATAAAAAAACAACTATCATATAATCACATAAACATCTCTGTATTATTTATACAAACCTTCTTCCCAATAATTTACGACTTTTTTGTAGCAGAATTGCCATTCCATTAGCTTCAGTTTATTCATTTTCCCCCTCCAGATAAAAGACTGGCATTCACAGCAACTTTGTATGCTTTTCTTCTTCATTTTGAACCATAAAAACACATTAAATTTGTTCATTTTGTTTGATAGAAAGCATTTTCTAGTTTCTATATTTTTTAATTTTGCGAAGACGAACCTATTGCGCTAGAGCATATCGAAAAGAGCGGGAAAACAAAACCCACCGCGCAATTAATGCAATTTTGCCTCCCGACTCAATCTCGTTCCCCGAGCCTGCGATCCTCGGGAAGGAATCGAAGGCTCTGGGATAATCCGTTACCGGAAGCCAAGAATCATGGCTAAGATTGAACTACGCATTCCATATCAATGGCCAATCAGATTCCTCCCTGAAACGGATTATCCCAGAGCCTTCGGTTCCTTCCCGAGGATCGCAGGCTTGGGGAACGAGATTGCCTCCCGACTCTTCCAGTCCCTCATTCGTTCGCGATCACACCAGCCTAGTCCCTAGGCCTCTTAGTACGCCCTATTGCGCGTTTCTGCATATTAATGAGGTGACGGCTCCGCTCGGTGACGTCACGGAAATCAAAAGCGTGCACAGAGGACTAGCGACTAGTCTGCGATTACACGTTTTATCGACGAGGCAGATTTTGCCTAAGATTGATCTACATTAAAAGATTCTCCAATGTAACATAAAACAAAATATTGTAATTCCAGGGTATCGTATTGCACGGCTGATCCAAACTTTTCAAAAGTATTTGCATTTAATGCAAGAGAAAAGCAAAGCCTTCAGATCAGATGTCGAGCATTTCTATGCATGAAACCAAAAATGGTAAGTGCCTTATTTGCAATGATAACTTATCTGTTCGGCCAAAAAAATGCTCTTCCTAGAGGTCCAGAAAGACCCATCGCTTATTGGGACAGTGTTGCTACAGGAGGAAACAAAGAATAACAGTTTGGTAGAGTCAAACTGGAAGCGCTCTTCTCACATGTGGCTAAAGTTACATTCACTAACATACTGCAATGACCCTGAAAATCTGTTTTCTTTTACGATAGGCAAAAGCGATTGCTCTAACGGTCGCTCAAGCTTTCAACGTAGCATTTGAGGCGTGGGAGGTAAGTGGTGAAAAACTCCACCTTTCTTTCAATTTCTCTTCAATCATGTAGAATGTGATGAACACTTGTACATTTTCACAGACTATGAAAGAAGAAAAAATTCAAAAGGCTGAAGGAACCAAAATTGTTCCAGTAATCCAAACTACCCCTCCTTCACCTCATACGAATGGCACTCCTGGAAAACTTAACGGTTCCCCTGTATATACTGGGAGAAGAGCGTCGGAACCTCTTAGTAATGATTTATTAGCTCTTGATGATTCTGGCAGAAGTTCATCATTCTCGACTGCACCTTCAATGCAATTAACACCTCCGTCACCCAGGAGACCTTTATCTTTGGTAAGACTATCTTTACTAATATGCCGATGATTTGTAGATGTTTTGTTTGGTTATTTAATCCTGTAAATTTACCTTACATTTTCTTCCCAGGTTATTTCATTCGATAATGAATTCGACGAAGAGTTCACAAAGTAAGTTTTTATGCACGTCTAAAATTATACGTTTTGGCTCGTTACGTTTGCGTTTTATGCTCCGAACGCTTTCAATTTGCATTTTACGTTCAGAACGCGTTCGAAGTTGTAGGTTTGTGTCACTTTGTGTTTCTTGTTTCGAACGCGGTTCAAATTGCGTTCCATGTTCAGCACGCGTTTCAACTTTCAAATTGGGATACAATAAATACTGTCTTTCTCCTGTAGGCTTGCAAGGTCAAGATCAAACCCACATCTCTTGGACATCGGCTTCGAGAAAGAGGAGATTCAAAACGGGGACTGGGGTCCATTGTTGGATATTACCCAAAGCGAGGACGATCTCTTCAAATCGAAGTCCTCCGAAGACTTAAACAAATTCCATATTTAAATTTATGATAATATATTACGCTTTAGCAAATTACGGGTACATACGTAAAGGCAATACAGTTTAGAACTGCATATCTATTTTATATATAACCATGTAAGCTAAATTAATTATATAGATATATTTAACATGGTATGGTTGATAAATATACCCGGGTGCATTTAAAAAGGAGGTAGGGATTGTCACCCTAGTCATTTGCGTATGGGGGCACCCTCCTTGTTTTAGGGTGAAGACCTTGATCCCTAATGGGCGAGGATTTGTCTCTTTCAAACATAAACTTAATAGTTAGGAGGATTCCGTTTTGAATTATGAATATTTATATTGAGAAAACTAATGAAGTTCTGTTACATAATAAAAAAAATTAAATCTCGACATAGGTCAAAATTTTAAATCAATAAACACAACACTGTTGGTTATATATGTATACTATTCACTAACATGACAATACAATATATTTTTTTACAACCTGCATTCTTACTTTTTGTCCATATCAGTTATCCACGAAGTCCATCATATCTCAGTAACTCACTTGCGTGTAAATACTGTTTTTATCCTAAACTATCAGCATGCATCGTAATAATACTTTCATGTTATCAGTAAGTGATCCTCAGTGATTAGGCTTCAATATAAATATATGGAACCAAAGTTAGAAGGTGTTTTGGTTCACAAAATGCTGAAGTGTGCTCGATATTATAAAGATAGAGCAGATATAATTCTTACCTCAAAAAGTTGCCACAACAGATTGTTTCATTATTATGTTATATAGTTACCAGTTAAAGTTACGTTATATAGCCACCATTATGGCTGCACAATTTATTTAGACAATTGTGGCAAGATTTATAGATGTGTGATCTACAGGATTCAAAGTTATAAGTTTAATAAATGTGCAAATTATTGGCTGAGATTCCTGCCATATAGCGTAAATAATTCAATACATAAGTAAATACAGCTAGAAACTATTTTAATAAACTCAATAGACGTTCGACCATCAGCTCAGTTAAATCTCACCAACATTGTCCTTGCCATCTCAGAGCATATTCAATGTTGTTGCATGCTCAATGTCAGAGTATTTTTGAACGCGGTATCTTCATCTTGATTCAAATCCTACAATCACGAGCAAAAATTATCGAGACATCCTATTTGCCCCCCCTCCCCCCAAAACAATGTTGTTACCATGATACCAAAATACAGTGTTAGCTGAAAACATTCACCCAATGGGGGGGAGGGGGTAAATAGTAAGAAAAGATCGAATTATACGAGTCTTCTTTGGACAAAATACGAAGATGATTCTTACCACAAAACGGTCGTAGTCAAAACGATGACGTAATTTGATATGATCAAGAAAGTTGCCACTGAGTTGATCAGAATCTCCCCACGGCATCACTTTACAAATTGGACACACCTGAAGTAACAAGTATCCCATACATTAACATATTCGACAACTAAACTAAGCCTCAGTCAAAGGAGAGTTGAGAAACGAGAGTTTGCATGAGAGTTGAGAAACGAGAGTTTGCATGAGAGTTGAGAAGCGAGAGTTTGCATGAGAGTTGAGAAACGCGAGTTTGCATGAGAGTTGAAAAACGAGAGTTTGCATGAGAGTTGAGAAGCGAGAGTTTGCATGAGAGTTGAGAAACGAGAGTTTGCATGAGAGTTGAGAAGCGAGAGTTTGCATGAGAGTTGAGAAACACGAGAGTTTGCATGAGAGTTGAGAAATGAGAGTTTGCATGAGAGTCGAGTGTTTGCATGAAAGTTGATAAGCGAGAGTTTGCATGAGAGTTGAGAAGCGTGAGTTTGCATGAATGTTTTCTCAACTCTCATGCCCCGGTCAAACGAGAACAAGAGTTGCATGAGAGTTGAATGGATATTACCGCGCGTTGAGAGTTGGCGCTCAAATACGAGTTGGAACTCTCATCAACTCTCTTGCCTTTTTGGATCTTCGCTTAAAAAGGTAATTCCTCTTATGTAACTGTTATTCTTGATAACATATTGTATGCATTATTGATGCAAATAAATTTATGAAAACAAAACTCAAAGAACAAGGGCTGTACTATAGTAACGTATTCATACCACTTTAGGGTCTTCATCCTTGTGCAGGCCCAACACATGACGCAAAAGATCGTCTCTGTCAAGATTTCTCTTGCTGCAGTAAGGACATGGAAATGTATAGATATTGTTTCCAGACATATCTCCTAGACCACGACCAAGACCAAGGCTAAGAAAAGATGGATTACTTCATAGTTATGTACAAGGAAGACAACTTTTCAAACAAACCTCCAGGTTTTAGATAATGTGCTATACTACAAGCCACAATCAATCTGCACACATGATAATTTGATTTCAAAAATACATTTAGAATTTTGAATAAAAAAATCAAATCCCTGTGAAGTATTTTATTAAAAATTCCCTGGCAGCAGTGCTGGTGCCCGAATTTAGGGACCGCCTGCCATGCAGGCTAATAAGGCAGGGGCCTGACATTTTCCAGCGCTGTGCTCATCTACAGTACCTAGTTGAAGGTCCATTGAAACTTGCAGTACTGCCACAGATTCTTTCATGACGTCTGAATTCTGTCAAAATCACCTAGCAATAAAGAAATTGACGTTACGTTTAACCATTTCATTCTCTGCAAGATTCAGGACGGTAACGCCAAGAGGAAACATAACATAAAAAGACGCATGTATTTTCTTGACGAGAACCGAGGGTCTCCCAGGGAACCTACATGCAAGACAAAGACATCAACTGCTTACATTGTTACTGCATCTGCTGCAAATGATTGATTGTATTGACATCTTCTGAATCATATCAAAATCAGTCTCTTTTAAGCCATCAGCAGGTTTGCGACAAACCGGGCATGTCTGATTCCCATTGGCTGCCCAAGTTTGGTTAACGCAGTCTTCACAAAATCTAGTAAAAGTTGAGCAAGATGATAGCTATAGGTTTAGTTAGCCTTGCCTAGTAGGGCACAGAATAAAGACACACAGAAGGTCGACTGCAGCCAAAACAGCGTAACCGCTGCCACGCCATGATTCGTCATCAAAATGCTGACGCCATGGTCTAGGACAGTGCTCTTATGAGGAGCCCCCCCCCCCCCCCTGGACGATTGAAATTTGCATAGCATGAGCAAATTGTCGGGCTGGCTAACGCCATTAACTAACATGGGTACGTAATTGAAAAACCTATCATGTAAACGTTCAATTTGAAATGTAAAGCGACATTCTGTTGTGTCAAACTTGTTACGCTAAAACCTATGTAAATTATGCGAATAATTAATAACAGATACCTGGAATCCCCCTACGGGGAATTTGAACCTTTACAAAATTTAAAGCGAAAGTGATGATTTATTAGAACATGCGTTTCGATTCGACTGTTTTCGGATACCATTGAAACGCATAAAATATAAATTATAACATAAGAAAATTTTATGTAGGATAAAATGAAGTAAAAGTACGTGAAAAATTAAATGAAACAGATATTTGCTTAGTTTCAATTTTTAATTTCACTTCCGTCAACAATGCTCTGCAGCAGTAGCCAGTAAGCTGTCGAAACACTGGGAAAAAATGACAAAAATCACGTACAAATCTCCGAAATTTCGTTGATACTCGTAGTACATATGAATAGCTTAGAGTTAGTGCAAGTCGTATATCTTAAAGCTTATTTTCCGATCAAACCCAAGCTACAGAGCAGTAACAGACAAAGTATAGGACTAATGACGACATTCTAGAACGGAGCCGTCCATACATTTCATACCAAATAACGATTATAGTACATAGGTATGCGTTGTGCCGAATGCAGAAATTACAATTCTAGATTGCGATTATTCTGTCCGCATGCGAGCGGTGCTTTTAGAAACACAAAAACCATTTTAAACGCATGAAAAAACAACAAGATATGAAAACGAAAGTAAGATTAATACTCGATTCACACATGAAAGCGCTAACAAAGGGATAAAATGAGAGTACGTAGACACTTACGTGTGGTCACACGATATCTTCACAGGATTTTTATAAACATCTTTGCACACGGAGCATGTAACGGCATCCAATTCTTCAGCATTAGCGACCGAAGCCATCTTTGTCTGCAAAACATAAACTGCACACAAATATTAATTTCACACTCTGAATATATACTGGTATATATTTACATATTTATGTATTTTTGGAACGAGACGTAAGGGGAAACCCATGATGACGTCATAGCCAAGGTGAACTCCCTGGGTTTCACTTCAACGCATGTTATATATGCAGTAATCTTGTGCACACCTAAAAATCTCACAACTCGTCAACAAGATGAGTTCACAACAGGCTTGTAGTAAGCTTGTTAATAAGTTGTAACAATGCTGTTATTTAATTCAAGTTGCTACAAGGTTGTCACTCACAACTTGTTAACAAGTTGTTGAATTGCAGGACGAATAACAAACTTGTAACAAGTCTGTTGAGCTCAACAACATTGTAGCAAGTTGTCAACAAGCCGTTGACAACTTGTCAACAAGCTGGGAACAAGCAGTGCGAACACATCCCGATGACAAGTTGTTGGAACAGCATTGTTACGTGTTTAGGGAATTTTACGTGTATATACGCAGTCCGCCTCGTATAACAAACTATTGCCAAGAAGACTAGTGAGTCACCATCTACAAAAACAAGTTGTAATAATGCTCAACAACTCATCATAAGTTAACTTATGGTAGTAATTGACGGTGCGTGCCAACGTGAACATAAGACTATCCCAAGTCGTTATTAATCATTACTGGAAATATTACAATCGATATTACAGTAATACAATTCTGAGCGTCAGGATAAATTGCAGTTGAATCGTAGCATGTAGCCGCGACTGGAAAGCATTAGACTATTCAATCAAGATTTGTATTTACTTAGTCACTTAGTTTTTATGCTAGCATGCTTTGTCTTCTGTGCAAAGCAAGATAAAGAAAGGCGCACTTATTAACGGATTATATTTTCTAATTTAATTAAAGCCAGTCAATCATGCTGAAACTAAGTAAATGTTTTTTCATCGACTTTTGCATATTCAAATGATGATACTTTCATGTGATGATACTTTCATGTTCTCATTCTTCCACTCAGTTCAACTGCAATTATCCCTAGTTCAACTACAATTACCCCTGGTTCAACTGTAATTATCCCTAGTTCAAATACAATTTATCCCCAGTTCAACTGCAATTGTCCCTAGTTCAACTACAATGTACCCCTACTTCAACTGCAATTTACTCCTATGAAATTCTTGGTAAAACAACATTTATCCGTCTTTTCCCCTTGTTTGTACATTCCAATACTTTCACCTCGCTGGATGATCCACGTTGATTAAGGACGGGCAACCTTGCTTTATCTTCGAAACTGTCTAAACTTTCCATCCTCTCTCCTGGTAGTACATGGAGTAGGGACAATCGTTCCTTGTTTTCAAATCCCTTCAAGTTCTCCCTTCTCTCTCCTGGTAGCGGATGCAATACGGGCATGAAACAATCCTTGTTTTCAAAACTATCTTCTTTCTTTCTTGGTAGTCCCTGGATAACGGGCGAACAATCCTTGTCCTCAAATCTCTCGAAATTCCCCGTTCTCCCTCTTGGCAGCTTTCTATACATCCCTGCTTGTTCTGTAACCAGAAGCGGACGGTTTAAAGACAATTGTGGAAAAAACAATCTATTATTTTGAAATACTCCACCATTATGAAAAATATCAGGTGATGTTTTAATTCCTTTCCCGGCGACATTTAAAGTTTGAAATTCGTTTACTTTCGGATCAATCCAGTTAAAACCATGATAATCATTGACAAGAAGGTCCATGCCTAACGTTCGCTGTCTTCGTCTCTTTTGCGTGACAATCTTCTTCTTTTTACACTCAGAGCAGTTTCGGTTACTATGCAGAGAGCAGAAAGCTTTACGTGGTCGTCTGTATTCAGGCCGGTTCAATAAACTTGTTTTACGATGCACGGCGAAAGATCGCGGGTCAGAAATGTCCATAGCTTCTGCTCGCTTTAGTTCAAAATAATCTCGACGAAACTGCGACATAGTTGTAAATATCGATAAAAAACTTCAGCCACAACACGCTTAAACGTTCATGCCTCTTGCCGTAACGTTCATATTTCCATTTTCTGAGAGCAAACAATAATACTAGACAAACTCCAGTGTTTGTGAAAAGGTCACAAGCCAAACTAGTGAATATTTCTCAATTCCTTGCGAATTATATAAGCTATAGGGAAGCCTTGTATCATAAACTACTCTGTACACTTCAGATACGTTGTTATGATATATCGCGTAGTAATTTCATGAATAATGAATTCGTATATCCAATATGTTATGTCAAAAAGCCACAATTTATTGCGGTTTGAAGGACAGATGTTTACATATGATCGACCTGCAAGCTAACATAATAGGTTTAATGTTAACAGTAACTGGATATGAAGACACGAATCATATTCAAGACTGGACGGAAGTGCTAACAGAAATGGGAAGGTCCATTGCAACTTTTTATAAAAAAAAATAACAGGCTATGATTCTGATGAGATTATTCTCAATGTCAACCTATTCAAATTAATAAAGTTACTACATTACATGTGGACCTATCATTTAGGTTATCTGTTCTGTACAAACTGTTCAAATGTACTTAGGATTTTCTGACCATTGTTTGAGGTTACGCCTTATCTAAGCACTACAAATAAAAGCATAAAAACCCTACTGTATCTATCATATTGTAACCAGAAGTAAAATAAATAATGCTACAATTTATGGCAGGAAAAGGATATGGTACAAAAAGAGATCACCGCCTCAATAATACATGCGTTGTCAGCCATTGAGATAATGTTCCACGACGTTTTTTGTTTTTATGACGCTGCAGCTGTTGGCTCTAATTCTACAGCAGGCGTGTCTATTTCTTCATCATTGTAAACATTTTCAGCCTATGAAATGCAAAGAAAACTTAGAACTTTAATATCATCACTTTTTTTGCGTTGTGCAGGTTTCAATATTTAAGCCCCCCCCCCCCCGACGATTCACGATAGTTTCCTGCGCAGGCAACATCTTACAACCTACAGAGGAGACTGGATTTACGGTATGTCTGACTAAATTCTCAGTCAACGAGGATGAGAGTCGATGAGGATTCCAACTCGCGTTCATCAACTTTGAGCAGGTTAAATTTTGATGAGAGTTTTCGCTACGCGCGCGGTAACAGTGAGCTTAAAGACTGGGTCAAGGGCTGTGATTGGTGAGAAACGTCAACTTTACTTCCGGTCGAAGTGCGTGTTGCCCAAAACGTCACTTGCTTAAGCTCACTAATGTCCAATCAACTCGCACGCAACTCTTGTTCTTGTTTGACCGTGGCATGAGAGTTGAGAAAACGTTCATGCAAACTCTCGCTTCTCAACTCTCACAAACTCTCATGCAAACTTTCACTTCTTAACTCTCATACAAACTTTCGTTTCTCAAGTCTCATCAAATTAGGAGAGGCGAAGCAAAATTTTGGTGAGGTTGAACACTTTATATGAGGGGCTAGAGAGATTCTAGAGGGTTTAACCCCCAGTAAATCCGCCCATGGTCGTAAGACAGTAAGAATCGCTTACCATCTGCCAGACTTGCATGATATTATCTTCAGATACACTGCATACTACCCATGGTTCATTGGGGTTCCAAGAGAAGTCTGAAATCTTTGCAGTATGACCAGCATGAATAAACTAGAAGGAAATAAAAGTATTTATTTCTAACCTGAATTCCAAATGAAACGCAACAAAACATAAAGTATCTTACCAGGAGTTCAGGTGGACCATCCTCTGAATCTTCAGGCGATTGCTCTTCACCAATTTTACTGTTGGGACAGTGAATTAATTTTATTTTTAAATTTTACAACCAGAAGGGAAATAGATTATCTAAGCCTGACTAAACCTTAAATGGGGCTGAAATTGTATTCAGGGGTTCTACCGTTTAATGAAGGTGGAATTCAAAGTTTTACAGGATTTTCATGGATGTTTTTCCAGTACAATCAAGGACCTTAAAACTGGGAAAAATCTCTGAACATGGCACAGAGTTTGCTTTTGGAAACACTACTATTTATTCAAAATCAAAAGTCTAAATAATGTTCAAGTATTATCAGCCCAGCTGGAAAGAGGTTCCAGGACTTCAAGGACTTTCCAGGATTTCGAAGCTTGGAATTCTCAGAATTGTTGACTCCCACATATATATATATATGTAAGGCTTGAGTTCACCCAATTACCTCAAATCCCAGACATGCAGTCTTCTATCTGTGCCACTGGAAGCTAGAATGGTCTCATTATGTGGGGACCATTGAACCTATAACCAAATTTGAATATACATTGATGATGCGACTGTCAATTTTACAACCAGAATAAATACCAAGACATTCACAGAACAATGATTGACTTATACCTGAAAGATTTCATCTTTGTGCGACTCAAATGAATGAAGTTTCAACCTAAGGTTTCTCAGATCCCATAATGCCACAGTCTTAAAATAAATTACGAGATGTTAAACAGGGCAGGGCATGAAATAAGGTTCCCAAAGTTCCTGGTCATGGTGATCAGCAGTAATGACTTTTCCTGCTTTTTCTGATTGGGAATCCGGCTTTTTCTCTGATCATAAACAATTTCTTGCTGATAAGTGATCGGATGTTATCTCAAACCTGAAGTGCACAGGTCATCTGTGAGATCTAAGTACTCTGTTTCACATTACCTTGTCTGCAGAACCAGTGGCTAGAATATATTCACTGTATGGATTAAATGACAAACAGTTCACCTATTGAAAAATTACATTAAGATGAGAGTGGTTTTTATTTGATCATAAGTTCGAATGTTAATATATATAATAATTATATAAAATAATTTACAAGCTTTTTTCATAAAGACTAAAGTACTAGAACTCCGTTTTCAAATTCCAAAACTCCGTTTTCAAATGCCAAAACTCCGTTTTCAAATGCCAAAACTCCCTTTTCAAATGCCAAAACTCCCTTTTCAAATGCCAAAACTCCCGTTTTCAAATGCCAAAACTCCGTTTTCAAATGCCAAAATTCCCTTTTCAAATACCAAAACTCCGTTTTCAAATTCCAAAACTCCGTTTTCAAATGCCAGAGCTCCCTTTTCAAATGCCAAAACTCCGTTTTCAAATGCCAAAACTCCGTTTTCAAATGCCAAAATTCCCTTTTCAAATGCCAAAACTCCGTTTTCAAATGCGAGAGCTCCCTTTTCAAATGCCAAAACTCCGTTTCCAAATGCCAAAACTCCGTTTTGAAATACCAAAACTCCGTTTTCAAATGCCAGAACTCCCTTTTCAAATGCCAAAAGTCCCTTTTCAAATGCTAGAACTACCTTATGTGCACATTATAGAAATCAGCACCTACCTCTGCAGTGTGGGCATCAACTGAATGTGTTGGTTTGCTGCTACTTGAGGACCTTGTATCCCAACTAAGTAAGGTAAGACATCATAGTTACGAGACCTACATAATTTGTTCCTAATTTCCAACAAAGCTCATTCACTTACACCATTAGTTTGTGGTCATCAGCAACTGATCCAAAAAGTGCTTCATGCAATAAATGCCAAGAAACATCCTAAATAGATTCAAATATTGTCTTAAGATCTTGAATTTTGTGTTTCTGGTGTTATGCAATCAAGTCAGGCAAACTTTTCAGCTTGCCCGGTGTGGACCCAATCACAGACAACATCACAAAAATTTGTCTTAAGATGTTAGAACAAGCGGCACAAGTTTTTTCAGATGGTGCTTTGATTAAGCACTGTATTGTTGTGAATAACTGCGGCACTTATTCAAGAGGGCACTCTTTAATAATTTGTCTCTCATATGCAGCAATTTATCTGGGGTTGCGCGCTCGGTCTTAGGCGGCGCTTAAACAGGTAAATACGGCAAGCATCACTTCATTAAGATACTTATTCCCAAAGCATAATGTATTGACATTAACTACCTCGACAACAGCTGTATGTCCTGTGAATATTCTTAGAGCATCTAGTGTTTTTGTTTCCTGAAAAGACAATTATAAATTTAATTGTGGTAACATAGAGTTTAATTTGTAATAAACAAGTAAGTTATTCAAGTCAATACTGGTAAACATTTTACCTTTGTTAAACCGGATATATTCCACAAACATATTGTCTAAAAAATATTGGTTCAAAATGATCAGTTTTACTGGCTTGAAACAAAATTAATGCATGAACAGTACAATATTTGAATTATGAAATATTTACATGATCATCTGAGGCACTCAAAAGATGTCCATGCGCATTGGTATTCCATGATAGACCATATCTACAAATTGTTTCACAATATTTGTTAGTTTTATGAGCAACAGAATTGACAGATAGTTATAGGCAGATAATGGAATAAAATTCTCACCCTTCTTTCTGATGGCCTTTTAACCTTAGGTCAGGATTGCAGCCTCCATTTGGATCTGAAAAAAAAAACAATTACCATAATAAATGCATGCATAGAGTGGTTTACCAGGACTTTTGCACAAGAAATGTACCAAGATTGTTGCAACAAAACTACTCACCAGGTTTCGAAGGATGTTTTGTGTAATCAAAGACTAATACATCTGATGAGGGAGTTTTGGTTGCAATGATGCAGGGATTTTGAGGCATGTATCTTGCTCTACAACACAAGAGAGAGATTAACATTTCTATAGCACAAATTTACATTACACAGCTAAGCTTTGACAGACTCGCTTGACACCAGTCCATAGTAGGGGTGCACCGAAACTCGGTTCCGGCCGGAACCCCGATTTTTTAGAGTTCCGGTTCCGGCCGGAACTAGTAAAAAAAGCATGGCCGGAACCGGAACTCTGTTGTTTTCAGAGAAATAGAATATCAAACGTTTTTGTGTCTAACAAAAGGTCACAGTAGGAAGAAATTTGGACTACGCAAGGGAAATGTACACTACTAACACTTCATTATGACGTTTAACGCTTGTCAATCTTTTTATTCTAACATTTGCGAGCTCTCTCCTTTATGACTTGAAGTGTCTGCCTGTCTGGCAGCGGACAAAGTAACATATGACTATATATGGCTTAATAAATCAGTTCCGGTTCCGGCCGTAACTTTTTTCCAGTTCCGGTCGGATCCGGTTCCGGCCGGAACTTAAAAAACTGGTTCCGGTGCACCCCTAGTCTATAGCGAGAATCAAAGCCACAATCTGAGAGGAGAAAGGCGCTTGTTCTGACAATTCATCTAATTATTACCAATGGATAATCACTAATGACGAGAACTGGATAACCGAAAAGACCAACCTGTTCACCTCCCCTTCATGGTTTATCTTTATTTCAATTTCAATCTTGCCACTCACCGAACCAAAACCACCAAACTCTGAACAAACAAGAATATCATTTTAAACCAAGATTAGATTAATTTGAATCCAATCTTAAATTAATCTAATTTGAATTTAAATAAAATATGCAATCTAAATCTTATCATGAGAATCTGTATACAGTAATGTTATCTCAAAACTTTGGTTGATAGGAATGGGATTTAGTACTAACTGAAAAATACAAGGAGAAATTCAATGTTTTGGGTAAATGCTTTTGTCAGGTAGTTGTGTCTCTACCAACCAAAGTTTTGTTATTATTGGGTTATATTGGCACTGGCACAAACTGTTCAAGATTAATGTTATCTCAATCTAATCTCAATCTAATCTTAATCCTGTCCAAATCTCAAAGCTGATCTAACTACAATCTGATCTAAATAATTGGATGAAATTTACCTCCTTTCTCGTTGTCATAATTACTTGGGTCAAGTTGCGCATCATCGTTTGGAAGTTGTACTGTAGCAATGACCAAGTGATTTTGTTCATCTGACCTAAATTGTTGATGTAATAAACTTTACAAAAGAATTTCAATGCACTAAGATTCAGAAATACAGATTGGATTCAGCACTTACGTGTGTGTTCCCAGTATAAGTCGATGACTGGAGTAATCTTTTCCTTCAGGTCTACAGAGGTAAACAATGTCTCAGATATTTGCCAACAATATAGCTAAAAAATTATTTCTTATCAACTACCATCAAAGTTGGCTGTATTGGATTCGTCCACAAAAGATCTACACTGTCAACTGAATGGAGGAAATTTGTGCCACAGAATAGGGACAAACAGAAGGTCGACAGACTCAGCCAAAAACTGTAACTGCTCTGCCACATCATGATTCACAATGATTTGACATGAAATCGCTGCCACCATGTTCCTAGCCAGTGCGGTTATGATTGGCATTCACCCCCCTGAATGTCTGCCTTTTTGAATATTTTTAGGGGGATGAATGCCTCTCGTAAGCACCCAGGCTAGAAACATGACCTTCTGTAAGGATCCTATTCTGTGTTTGTGCTATACTAGGATTTACCATGATTGTACTTGCCCCACTTGGCAAGATGGCATTGCGAACACTGAAAAGGCGGACATCAAAATAGGTTGGCACAACTGCACACAGCTTGTAAGTTGTAATGATTTCAATCCCACATAAACAATGTACCACACATGCAATTGTGTTGGTCACAATAAAATGACACGAAATGTACTTGATAGTCGGCACAAAATAGAATATATACGCAATAAATTCTATAAGATCAAGTCTTGATCTAATAACCAATCACAATTTTACTTCAAATTTCACAATAGTACCTAGTAACATCAGGCAGCCATTGAACGGTCAAACTGGGCCATTCTAAGGCATGGGTCATCACCAAATCATACAGAAACGGTGTATTCTTTTTCCAAATTTTATATTCTTCATTTATAATGCGCTCCTCAACTGCATCATCAAAAGGTTCTATACAATTTGTTTACAAAATAAACACGCTACTTTAGACAAAATACACAAGTAGTTTAATACTCAAGTACAATACAATAAAATGTACAATAAAACTTGTGTTTCACTAACCGTTTTCTTTAGGGTCTGTCATTTTAAAGCCAGATCAATTTTCTCCGCGGAAATCAAAATTCTCAACAAGGCAAAACGTGCTTCTTCCCCGCCAAGATTTATACCATATGACCGCTGTGAGCCAATCACAAGTCCGCATTTATTCATCACTGAACTATACAGATTATCTGGAGTCGTTGAGCAATTCAGTATCCTATATAGCTCAGTGTTATTCCATTTTAATACTGCTTACATGAGGTTTCCCGGGTGTAACAACTGCTGTTGATTTTTTTCCGAAGGCTCGCTGTACTTTCTTGTTATTGTTTACTTGTTGTTTATTGTTTATTATGATTTTGCTGTTGTTGTTATGAAGAGATCTGAAACGTTTAATTTTGGTCCATGGACAGTTACTTCTGTAAAAGGAACTATTCTGAAGGCAGACGCTTTAGAAAGGTCTGGTCATAGACTGCATTTTATATTTTTTAATTATAGACTAATATATATAAAAATAATATTTTATTTAATTATTTTATGAGTAAAATCGTCTGGCGTTAAACAGAGTAAAATAGTCTGGCATTAGACAGAGTAAAATACTAAAGTAGGCCACAATTCAGGGTGCATTGGTATTTAAAGGGTTATTGGTATTTAAAGGGTTAAGGGACAAATACAGTATGTCATTATCGTACTATCCAGATTTACGAATGAACTAAAGCTTCCTTCACTACCGGAGATGGTATTTGGTGACAACTGTCTCAGGATTGAACATCAGGCTGGATTTGGTTTGGAATTCAATGCACTCGACGCACTACGGCTTGTTGACAGTGAACGAGATTTAATGAAAGTAGCATGTGCAGAAGATTGGCAAAAGTCACGGTGAATAAAAATGACCATATAAAAAATCCTACCATATTACTGTACCATTCCATATACCATACCATACCATACTGTACTTATACTATCATACCACATATATACTATAGTATACCTAATGCCACACTATACAACCCAACCAGTACTTTTCCATGGTGTATAGGGCCATAGCTAGACCGATAATTGGGGGGGGGGTGCATATTCATATATTTGTGTTTTGCCCGACAGATTTCTTTTGAAAGTGATTGTTTTATGGTATGTGAACATGAATATATT
>CACRXK020000051.1:0-13307 GCA_902702795.2 Paramuricea clavata
AGGGTGTATCACAATACTTGCAAACACTATATAATTTGCATAATTCTACTGCTTAATTACAAGCATTTCAATGTACAGGGTGAGTAAAAAAACTGACACCTTTGTTATTCAAATTAGCCGCAAAGGTATCAGGTTTTTTACTCACCCTGTATGTGCTATTTATTTTGCTCCTGCATGAGATTTGAACTGCCCATCTAACTTAATTAACCGCGTTGATAGAAATTACTATACGTATACGCTTGGAATGAAGTAGTTCTAACTCCTGCAAATTCTATAAACATTGTATTTCAATGGGTTAGTTAGCAGGTTTTTTGATACACGCTATATATATCAATATAATATACCTTCTCTAAGCTTATACACTGCTTTAATTAGGCGCATCGGTGAGAATATATTAGATTTGGACAAACAATTTTTATCGGACTCATAATTATTTGCGCAATTGCTCTCTACATGGTGCATCAAAAAAGATAATCCAACTTCAGCGCGCTATTGCACCTGCGTATGAACGAGATTCGTATTCGGAACGCCCATGCAAATGCACGCAATTTACCAATTTGACAGCCTACCTATGTAGGCACATTAACTCTTCAATACATGCATGTAAAGTGGTGTTTTCCCATGTATAACACTTACTGAAACCCACCATAACCAGGGCATTTTTTAACTATACAAACTCTTTTGTCAGAAAGTTGTCCCATCTTTTGCTGTCCGGTTATGAAGATGTCCCATCTTTTCTTAACCAGTGGAAGCTTAAAAGGAGTCTTATATTATTCTTTACCCCACAACGCAGGCGCGCGCGTAAATTCCGTAAAATAGTTAAGACAATGGTGTCAATGCAGCTATTGTTTTTGGAATAATATGTAGATATATCTTGGTGATTATGGTGAAAACGTTTGTGCCAGATTCATGTGCGCACTATGGCCTAGGGAAAGGCGGTATACGTGTATAAGCCACTGAAGCCGCCGCACTTTTTATACTGCCCGGATGGAATTATCATGCCATAAACAAAATCTAGGTTGAATATTATTCACGCTATTCTCTAACAGAAATTATTCACGCTATGCATAACAGAAAATTAACTTATTCCTTGCTTGGTTTCACACAGCGTTTAAGCAACTGAACCTGGATTGATGACATCTTATAGCGGCAATTAATAATGCGATTAGCGTTGCTCACTTCCTGAAGTGGCAAACTCAGTATGGGTTAGGATAAAACGCGGATACGGACGGACGGATGGATGGCGGACGGACGGACGGACGGATGAGTGGCGGACGGACGGACGGACGGATGGCTTCCAAAAAATGTTTTCAGCCTTTTTTTAGTCATATCCGCGTTTTATCCAAAAGGATAAAACGCGGATATGGTCCAGAAAACGTTTTTCAGCCATTTTTAAGTCATATCCGCGTTTTATCCAAAAGGATAAAACGCGGATATGGTCGAGAAAACGTTTTTCATCCCTTTTTAAGTCATATCCGCGTTTTATCCAAAAGGATAAAACGCGGATATGGTCCAGAAAACGTTTTTCAGCCCTTTTTAAGTCATATATCCGCGTTTTATCCAAAAGGATAAAACGCGGATATGGTCCAGAAAACGTTTTTCAGCCCTTTTTAAGTCATATCCGCGTTTTATCCAAAAGGATAAAACGCGGATATGGTCAAAAGAACGTTCTATAAGGGCATATCTATATGTATAAAGAATATTGAATATTGTCCTAGAATTTGAACAAATAAAAACCAATGTCTCTTCGCTTAATTACTTACTGCGAGATAAGAGTTCTAAAATTACAATTTAGTGTTTAATAAAGTTTTAATTTAGTGTCAGTTATCTGGTATGTAGTACTCCAATTTTATGACAACGTAATGTGCTGTTTTTCAAATGCTTTGATGTCAATGCAGTTATCGGTTTAAATATACCTACAATTCGTTAAGTAACAGTTAAGATATGACAATTGCCGTACGGCCTACTTTTACGCGAACGCAAATTACAACTGCAACTTTCATGCTTAATTTTCTCTGTTATCTGGGCATGTAGTAATGTAATTTTATGCCAAAGCAACGTGCTGTTTTTCAAGGGCTTTTCAATGCAGTTATCGGTTTAAATATACCTCAAATTCCCGTTAAGATATGACAATTGCCGTACGGCCTACTTTTCTCACGCAAACGCGAATTACAATTGCCACTTTCATTTTGGCAACACGGCCGGATCGAGGGCCGGATAACAGAGAAAATTAACTCTCTTTCGTTTGGCTCCGAAATATAAACCAGGTTGAAACCGACCTTGTATTTTGCAGATTCTTATCTTCGGTTCTGTGCATGTTATGTAGCAAATCCAATTGGAGCAAAGTCAAGTTGAACATGTTCAAGGATTAAAGCATACTGGTCGACACAAATTCCCTTGAATTGAACTGCGTTCACGTGATGTAGTTTTGAAAGAAGCCGCGCTTCTTTGACTAACGATTCGGTCTCCCCTCAGTCATGGCTGGAGTCTACCAGCTTCTTGACAACGAATGTTCTATCGTTCTCGGGCAACTTTGTTGTAAAGACAGTTGTTCGGTAATTAAAGAGAAACGTATTTCCGCCTGCCATGATTATTGTAAAATTCTAATTTTAGAACTCTTATCTCGCAGTTGTAATTTGCGCGTTTGCGTAAAAGTAGCCCATACGGCAATTGTCATATCTTAACGAGAATTGTAGCTATATTTAAACCGATGACTGCACTGAAAAGCCCTTGAAAAACAGCACATTACATTGCATAATATTAGATTACTATATGCCCAGATAACAGAGAAAATTAAGCATGAAAGTTGCAATTGTAGCTAATTTGCGTTTGCGTAAAAGTAGGTCGTACGGCAATTGTCATATCTTAACGAGAATTTTAGGTATATTTCAACCGCGATAACTGCATTGAAAAGCCCTGGAAAATAGCACCTTACATTGGCATAAAATTACATTACTACATGCCCAGATAACAGAGAAAATTAACTGAGCATGAAAGTCAGTGCAGTTCTAATTTGCGTTCGCGTAAAAATAGGCCGTACGGCAATTGTCATATCTTAACGGAAATTTGAGGTATATTTAAACTGATAAATGCACTGAAAAGCCCTTGAAAAATAGCAGATTGCATTGGCATAAACTTACATTACTAATTGCCCAGATAACAGAGAAAATTAAGCATGAAAGTTGCAGTTGTAATTTGCGTTCGCGTAAAAGTAGGCCGTACGGCAATTGTCATATCTTAACGGGAATTTGAGGTATATTTAAACTGATAACTGCACTGAAAAGCCCTTGAAAAATAGCAGATTGCATTGGCATAAACTTACATTACTACATGCCCAGATAACAGAGAAAATTAAGCATGAAAGTTGCAGTTGTAATTTGCGTTCGCGTAAAAGTAGGCCGTACGGCAATTGTCATATCTTAAACGGGAACTTTAGGTATATTTAAACCGATAACTGCATTGAAAAGCCCTTGAAAAATAGCACCTTACATTGGCATAAATTTACATTACTACATGCCAAGATAACAGAGAAAATTAAGCATGAAAGTTGCAGTTGTAATTTGCGTTCGCGTAAAAGTAGGCCGTACGGCAATTGTCATATCTTAACTGTTACTTAACGAATTGTAGGTATATTTAAACCGATAACTGCATTGCATCAAAGCATTTGAAAAACAGCACATTACGTTGTCATAAAATTGGAGTACTACATACCAGATAACTGACACTAAATTAAAACTTTATTAACACTAAATTGTAATTTTATCTCGCAGTAAGTAATTAAGCGAAGAGACATTGGTTTTTATTTGTTCAAATTCTAGGACAATATTCAATATTCTTTATACATATAGATATGCCCTTATAGAACGTTCTTTTGACCATATCCGCGTTTTATCCTTTTGGATAAAACGCGGATATGACTTAAAAAGGCTGAAAACGTTTTCCCTAATGATTGGAAATTAGCAAAGGTGACCCCCATATTTAAAGAAGGAAATAAGGCAGACTGTGAAAATTATAGGCCAATATCTGTTATTTCAGCTGTAGCTAAACTTTTCGAAAAACTGGTATACCTGCAGCTAAGTTCATTCTTGAGGTTGAATGGCATTCTTGTGCAACAGCAGTCTGGCTTCCGTCATCAACATTCTACTGAAACTGCACTGCTTAGTTCTACAAATGAATGGTTGTTCAATATGGACAGAGGTTTACTTAGCGGAGTTTTATTTCTAGACCTTAAAAAAGCTTTTGATACTGTCGACCATCATATTCTTTTATCAAAGCTTGAATTATATGGTATTAAAGGAACTAGCCTGAAATGGTTCGAATCATACGTTTCTGGTCGAAGCCAAATATGCTCTGTGAATAGCAAGATGTCAGCTGTTAGACAAATAAAATGCGGGATACCTCAGGGCTCTAACCTTGGGCCTATTTTATTCCTATTGTACATAAATGATCTTCCTAACTGTTTAGAGACAACTAAAGCAAATCTTTTTGCTGATGACACAAGCCTTTCTTGTGAAGGGTTTAGTCCATATGAAATTGAGATCAAACTTAATAAAGACATTGAAAATGTTCATAGGTGGTTGACAGCTAACAAGCTCTCATTAAATATGAAAAAGAGTGAATTTATGATAATAGGATCAAGACGTCGCTTAGCTTCAATTGAAAATAGCCCAGTACTAACATTAGGGGGAAACAACATTAAGCGAGTTTACCAAAAAAAGTCACTAGGCATGATCCTTGACGACCAGTTAAAATGGAATAAACATAATGAAATGCAATGTAAAACAATTTCAAATAATATCGCCCTGCTGAAAAGAGCAAAATTGTTTGTCAATGGAGATAGTCTGATAAAAATCTACAATGCCTTAGTGTGGCCTCATTTCAATTATTGTTCAACAATCTGGAATGATGGATGTTGTTCGATAATTGATAAATTGTTTATACTGCAGAAGAGAGCAGCGCGTGTGATAACAGGGGACACATACGAGGTTCGTTCCATGCAAACGCTAGATAGTCTTAATTGGCTTCCAATAGAAGAACTTCTAAAACAACGACAGTTAATAATGACATTTAAAGTACTAACTGGTCGATTACCTCGATACCTTGAAAAATTGTTTTCAGTAAGTCAAAATGACAATTACAATCTAAGAAGCAATCAAATTAAATTGAACCTACCCAAACCTAAGACAAATTTTCTCAAACGAAGTTTCTCGTATAGAGCTGCTAAGTCCTGGAACGAACTTCCAAGTGAAACTATTGAAAATTATAACAATCTTTCAACTTTGTCGTTTAAACGGCAATTACTTAATTCATCCGTATCAATTCATTGTAAATAGTTATATTCTTTTTGTCCTTTTTATATTATTGTTGTAAACACACGGCCCTTTGAAAACCAGCGCTGTAAATATTATCTGCTGAACAGGCTACCGTGTTTAAATAATTTTATTAAAGATTAAAGATTAAAAGGGGTTTTGCTATTTAAAAAGGGTGTTTTGCTATTTGAAAAGGGAGTTTTGCTATTTGAAAAGGGTGTTTTGCTATTTAAAAAGGGAGTTTTGCTATTTGAAAGGGGAGATTTGCTATTTGAAAAGGGAGTTTTGCTATTTGAAAGGGGAGTTTTGTTATTTGAAAAGGGGTTTTGCTATTTGAAAAGGGAGTTTTGCTATTTCAAACAACCGACTCCAACGTTTCTTAGTGCCATCAGTGCAATCATGTTTCATGCCAAGACATCTCAGACACATGATATACCAACTAAATTACGATATTAAATATATTGGACTTGGAAAGGTCATGTGCTACCAGCAAAAAATAAGTACGCAGATAGCAAGAGTTCCGCGTACCGACGTGGTACGTGGCTGAAAACAAAGAAGCACCAGACAGTAATATTGGCGTACCTCCGGTACGTAAATAAGCGAATTATCGCACCCTGATGGAATGTTATATATTTTTCCTCAAGGTTCACTTTCAGTACACACCTGCGGAGTGCAACAGCTTTCAGACTGGTACACAGTGTTCTTCAACCCGAAGCCTGACCATGTGAATGAAATACAATGCACACAAGAAGCTGTCTATCCACTGTAAGTTTGCTGAGCAGACATCCAGGGCTTGGAATTTGAAATTTTCAGCATTGTCCAATGGAATACTGGAATCTGGTCCACCCAGAGAATCTAGTACCCCCCCCCCCCCAATACCCTACATTTGGATAACAGATAACAATTAGAATTTGCAAAACAATTAAGGCAAGACAAGCTTTCAATTACCACAAAAACAGAGTCACTGGAAAAGGGTAATCAGTATGCAGAATCTGCAAATACAGACATTATGAATGATAACACGTGTATATGGCAAAATATAAACAACACAGAAATCTCTGTTGAAAGGAATTAGTTTTTGTTTAAGGTTACAGAACACCTTTGAGTGTTAATTTTGCCTAAAATCTTTTTATTGGTTTCCATAAAAGCAAAAGACTAGTTCTACTATCTGACCAAGTTTGGACGAAAAATGTTGAAAACTCGCAGAGTTATTTAATAAAATACATTTCGCTTGCAATAAGAAAAACAGTGAAAATGTAATATTCAAATTCAATTTTCTCCCGAAGAATTTTACGGCAATTACTGATTTTTAAACGAGTTGTGCTCCTGCGGGTTTTAACGAATTTCTCTCAAATTTTCACAGGACATAGCTAAAGACGTCAGTTTCAAAATTGTGTTCGACTTTGTTCTAATTTTGGATATTTTAATAATAAGGAGCAATTCACACAAACGATTCAGAAATATATTGCAGTCGTCAAAGAAATCGCCATATCAGCGGAATGACGAAATAAACAAAAATTTCCGAACACAATTTTTTAGAACAACTATTTTACTGTATAAAAATGATATTTTCATAAATATATCTTAAAACCAGCAGGAACATAACTCAAAAGCGTAAAGGTACCGCGACTTAAGATTTTCCTGAATAATTCTTACATTATTTTATTGTTTGTCAATTTTACAACTTTATCATATTTTGCATGCACTGGCTAACATTTGGTGAAAAATTGATGAAAATCGGACTGATTTTGAGCGCGTAGTAGCGATTTTCCACAAAACGCCAAAAAGGGTGTCCTGTAACCTTAATATCCCAATGGATACTAAGCTTGTGATGTGGGGAATTGGATCAGACTAAAAGAGGAAGGATATCAGAATAATTCTACATTTTATTCTTGTGATTGTAGCTACACAATGGTGCTATACTACTACGCATTTTGTGTGTTGCTCTTGCTGCTTGCCCGACCAATTATCTTGATGAAACTATGTGATGGTCAAGGTCGAAAATGTATTTATGCTGCATTGTATTTCCTGCCTATCACAGCTATGATTCATGGAGCTTGTGCTGGACTACTGTGTAAGATATACTTGGAACTTTCACTCAACCACATTGTAGTAACCTTTCTTGCTAAAATACATTAATGATATTCTGATTTATTCATAGACTATTCATATCCATATCTTCTGTTAATTGGGTCTGTTTTAAGTACAGCTATATTGTTGGCAAAGAAAAAAATCACAGTACGTTTTACCAATTTGTATATGTCCCTGGTTAGGGTCCTCTGTAGTAAAACTGGATCAATATTGGACAACTCTTACTAGACCTCTAGGGAAGACAGTCTAGAACTGATAGAGCTATCTAATATAAATAAAGTTAGGTTAGGTTTCTTCTGTACTAACACTAGATCAATGGACGACTCTTAGACCTCTAGGGAGGACAGTTTAGAACTGATAGAGCTATCCAATATAAATAAAGTTAGTTTAGGTTAGGTTCCTTCTGTACTAACACTAGATCAATGGACGGCTCTTACTAGACCTCTAGGGAGGACAGTTTAGAACTGATAGAGCTATCCAATATAAATAAAGTAATTATTTTTCTTCCAGAATTTCAAAGATTTACTGGCAAAGAAAGATATCATTGCAATCCTTATTGGTCATTGGTTTCTCCATGCTTTTTCTCTCATTGCATTGACGGAATGGTCCGAGCCTAAAATGGACGGACCGTTATTTTTATTGGTGTTCTTTCCTTCATTGTTCTATATCATGACAGTGCGGTTATCTGATCCGTATAAATTCAAGTGACCAGCTCTTCTGCAAATGATGATGTGAAAAGGTAGGTGGGTAAATTCGTATTGTAGTTTATTGAGTTTTTCACTCATTGGTGAGCGTATTTTCGAAAAGGCTATTGCCCAATGGATAGGGGATCCGAGGTGCCTACGATTTAACGTCCTTAAACGAGAAGACGCGAAAATCTAACCATTTACTGATGTCAATGTAAAGGTAGCATTTTCTCCTCAATTATTTAAAACCTTGAGTAGAAGTCCGACCAAGGATTGAATCCAGGAATTAAGGCAAACATGTTGACACCACATGTATACTGGTTAAAGTTGGTAGTCGTACAGTAGATTCACATTAGGTTCAGATTTGATTTCCAAATCTACCTCTACCTTTGATTTTCAAATCCACAGTACCAAATCTAACTCTTTTGATTTCCAAATCTATACCTCTTCCAAATCTACCTCTAACTTTGATTTCCAAATCTACCTTCAACTTTGATTTCCAAATCTACCTCTAACTTTGATTTCTAAATCTAACTCTTTTGATTTCCAGATCTACTACCTCTAACTTTGATTTCCAAATCTAAGTCTTTTGATTTCCAAATCTATACCTCTTCCAAATCTACCTCTAACTTTGATTTCCAAATCTACCTTCAACTTTGATTTCCAAATATAACTCTTTTGATTTCCAAATCTAACTCTTTTGATTTCCAAATCTACCTCTTCCAAATCTACCTCTCTCTTCCAAATCTACATACCTCTTTTGATTTTCAAATCTACCTCTACCTCATTCTATACCTCTCATTAGCTTAATACGCATCTAATCAGTTTTCAGTTGTTCAGATATATCAAACACATCGATTGGTTAATAGTCTCTTAATGGTACCGGTATAGCAGTAGTGGAAGTCAAATCTGATCCGAGCGATGCATGGCCCTTCGTCGGAGCTGGCGCCTGAGTGCAGGGGCTACTGTATATAATCATAGAAAACGACGGGGTCCCAAACGCTGCGAAGCCTCAAAAGCGCAGAAAAGGGCGTTGACATTGACTGGTTCTGTCGTTAATAAATGATGGTTACAAAATAAATTCACATAATATATTGTTTAATCTCAAGCGAATGCATAATTTGAAAGAAAATCAAGAATAATTAACTACCAATGAGTTTGAGAATATAATTTACAGGTTATATAATATTGCCTGGTTCACACTAGCAATTCTCTTCGGCGATTTTTCTCCTGCCAAATGTGATCGAATGAATGAAACGCAAAAGACTTAGAATTGTTCACTTCTGAAAAGCGACTCTACACTTTTGTATGTGAGTTCACTCATTTGCATCCGTCAGAAACACAAAATCACTGACAAAATTGCCAGTGTGAACCAGGCTTCAATGACAGCTGGAATACACGACTTATATAGATCATAGAGTACATAAAGGGCCGACACCATTTTTCCTCTCAGAATAATCTTAATGTAGTTTTCCTACAGACATTAAAATTCATCGTATTCATTTCTCTTGTTCTGGCCTATGAAAGGAAAACATAATAGCTTTAAAATCACACAAGATCTAAATGTAATCTTCCCCAATTTGTATCGAGTTCTAACACTGGGGTGCTTTGTATAAATGAGCTTCTTTTATATACAGCTGGTTAACTCGCCTCCAAAAAAATTTTATACTGTACTGTTATATCGCTTCATGTGCTGTCTTTCCTTTTGGTGTAATAAATCTTAACAGAACTATCGACTAATGAAAGATACGACTACCTGTGGAAAAATATTAGCCAAACTTTGACATATTTTCAAACTCCGGCATTTTTAAGATTTAATTTCTCGAAGAAAATATATTATATTGTATTGTATTGTATTGCATGATAGTTTGTAAAAATGTTAGTTTTGAAGTATTCTATGAGGCAGCAGTGATTGTCTTGGTTGAAATTCATTTCGGGAGAAAATTGATTAAACAATGAGAAATATTTTTCGAATCGGTCTGTAAAATAATTTTAAGGCTGGGTTACACTGTCAAAGTTTCTGTGATAGGAATTTTGCATAGTTAAATTCTAAGTTTTGAAAAATTTGTAAGAAATGTTTGAGGGAACTGGCTCGGTGTTTAAGAATTATAAGTAATAGCATGGCATTCAGGGCGATTAGTGATTAAATGTACCCGAAAGCCGAGAGAGGTTTGATAAGAGGAGGGACTTTTACTAAACCTCGCGAGGCTTGAGGGACATATTTCACCGTAATGCTCATGTCACATGAGGTTATGCATATAAAGATGAGGGACGATTAGTAACTAATCGTCCCATGGAATGATTAATTTCTAATCGTCCCTCATGTTTTAGCAATGAGGTCAATTAGTCATTAATCGTCCCTCGCGAAAGAAAGGATTTCGAAGTAGCTATGATGTTACATGAAGTAAATTCTCTCAAACAGTTCTTACAAATTTTTCAAAACTTCGAATTTATGCAAAATTTCCACTGTGATCACAGCAGCTTTGATGGTGCAAACGGTGTTTGAACAACAACATTTCCTATATAATACCTTGTTTTAAAGAACCCATAATTCCTCTTTCCCGCATCACGTTTATACCATGGTCTCGAGTTGATAAATCCATTATCTGGACTATTCGGACCCTTCCAAAGCCCCGAGGATCTAGAATTCCACGCTGCGTTCTTTTTTCGTCCTGAATTTTTATTTTTGCACATTGCTTTGCCGAGACACATTAGACCACCTGAATAGCTAGTAACGTCTGCCACAATCAGCATCAGAACGAGGGCAATAATGAGCAATTTCATCGTTATAATATTCTAAATAAATATACATACATTAGAAAGTGTTTTAAGCTTGGGTTTTATGTAAGTGAGGCGTGGGCTAATCATCCTCGTACTTGTAGCTGTATCGCGAAGGACGCTGCTCAACCTAATCGAGTTGAAGAATTTCTAAGGGCGCCTCTGTCAGCCACATTGTGTCTGTCTGATCACGGAGCACAGCCAGGGACGCCGGGACGACAAAAAGGCAAAGGGTAAACGCACACCAAAGGGCACCTCTATTGATCCCGGTGAAGATATAAACCTACAATAGTGTGTTGACTTGCCAATGAAAGCAAACGCACTTAATCAGGTCAAATTCAAGATCACACCTCATGATTTTGCCCAAAAAGCATCACTGGAAATGTGATTTATCAGGTAGTATTTTAAAACTCAAAGGGCACTTCTGCCCCCCTTGCCCCTCCTAGTAAAAGGCAAGAGGGGCAGCTGCCCCTCCTGCCCTCCCCAGTTCTGGCGTCCCTGCGCAGCTATGGTGGAAGGGTCATTTATATAGGGGCTAATCCCAACCGATATTTTCAATCACACGGGACCAATCATGGCCTTTACTAGACTTCTGATCCACAGTTTAGAACAGATAGAGCTGTCAGAAAAAACAAAGTAGTTAATTTCAAGTTTCCTGTAGTTATAAGCAATGATTCTTTTATCACTTCCAAAAAGTTCTTCCTAAAAGTCCACTCAATTTCACATCAACAGAAGCTTTCTTAAGGTTGGTTTACACTATATCAAAGTTTCTGTGATCACAGTAGGAATTTTGCATGGGTAAATTCTAAGTTTTGAAGGATTTGATGTTTGTGATGTTACTCTGAGTGTATATCCACACCGCGGGCGTGCTTGAAAAATATGCCCGGCCACGGTGGGATCGAACCTACGACCTTTGGAATACTAGCCCAATGCTCTGCCAACTGAGCTACGCGGTCAGGACGGTTCGAGTAAGTGATATTTCGGAACAGAATCTAGTTCCTTCGACTATAGGTAGTTCCTTCGACTATAGGTAGTTCCTTCGACTATAGGTAGTTCCTTCGACTATAGGTAGTTCCTTCGACTATAGGTAGTTCCTTCGACTATAGGTAGTTCCTTCGACTATAGGTAGTTCCTTCGACTATAGGTAGTTCCTTCGACTATAGGTAGTTCCTTCGACTTTAGGTAGTTCCTTCGACTATAGGTAGTTCCTTCGACTAGGTCGGTTCCCTCACATATTTCTTAATTAAGGCCTTTTTACATTTGCAATTTTTGCTTCGATTTTTAGTGCGATATTTTCTCCTTCTGATGGATGTGAACGAGCAGATGTGTATGGAATGTCCTGAGTGCATGTTCCCTCAACTGTACGTTCATAACTCATCTACTCGTTCACATCCATCAGAAGAGGAAAATCGCACCTAAATCGTAGCAAAAATTGCAAGTGTAAACGGGCCTTTACAAATCCTTCAAAACTTAGAATTTATCTACGCAAAATTCCTACTGTGATCACAGAAACTTTGATAGTGTATAAACCACCACCAACCTTTGTGTGTTCTAAAGATCAAAACTTACTTGAGTAAAGAACAATTCTCTTCCGAGATGATTAGCAAGCCGCCTCAGGCGTGTGTTGTGTGTTGTGCAAGAGCCACGAGTACATTAATGAAACTGACCCTGAATTGTGGGTCTATATAACACTATTGAAACAGTGAATAATTCATTGAAATACTCCGAGGAAAAACAGCCTTCTTTTCACTTCAAAAGCCATTAATCTTCTTGTAAAAGCATATTTTTACAACACCCATGTATATATAGAAAGAACAGATGCATCCCAAGTGCGTCTCATTTACAGCGTAACACTAATGAACAATTTCCAAAAGTTATTGCTATTGTTCTCCCCCAGATGTGGGAGATGAAAATGTTAAACAATTGTGCATTAAGACTGTTTGTGATTGTAGTCGTGCATTAAGCTTGAAAGGAAATGATATTTTTGTCTGGAGGAGGAAATTGGCAAATGCGCGTTAAAAGTCGTTAGTGGCTGCTACGCCCATGCATATTTTGATTGCTTTCAAGTTGGCAGCTTGCGCGAAGTTCAGTTTAATCAGCTCTGAAAGAAACCGAAACGAATCTATATCCTTACACAGGATAACTCTATCATTTCTAAGAAACTGTTCTTCCTAGAGGTCCAGTGTTATACTAGAGGAAATGTAAATTTAACTAACTTTATTTATACTGGATATAGTTCTATCAATTCCGTACTGTTCTTCCCAGAGGTCCAGTGAGGGCCATCATTTATTGATCCACTGTTATACTAGTGGAGGAAATCTAAATTTAACTAACTTTATTTATACTGGATTTATCAATTCCATATATACTAGTTAAAAATATTATTGCCCAGCAAATAACTCTGAAATACTCCGAGGAAAAATTATTGCAGCAATATTATTGC
>CACRXK020000051.1:27332-90145 GCA_902702795.2 Paramuricea clavata
GGGGGGGGCTTATACATGGACGATCTATTGTGTTAGTGTAATAGTGATAAACAAGTATAGTAATAGTGATAAACAAGTGTTAAGCATAGTAATAATAGTGATTAATAGTGGTAATAGTGATAAACAATAGTGATAAACAAGTGGGCTTATATTCGGGTGGGCTTATATTCGGGGGGGTGGGGACTTATATTTGGAATGATGTGAGCGTTAGTACATGTGGTGGGCTTATACACGGGGGGCTTATATTGGGGGGGGGCTTATAGTCGGAGGTTTACGGTATGTTTGATATTTTGTAAATTATGACACACACACATACGCATACGAAAATATAACCGCGCAGTGGTAAAAATGTTGATATGCTACTTACAAAGAAACCATTTGCAGTAACTTTAATACTGTTGAATGAGTTGACTAGCTGATTATTATACAGAGTGTATATGGTCAACAAAGGTATACAGTTGACGCTGTTCAAATGTAAAACATCCAGAGTTGAGAGTCCAGATTCCACTCCAGTTTTTTGAACGTACAGTAGGTAGATCGACTGGCTGAATACACTCAGTATTGCTGAGATGTAGCCACCAAGATGAAAAGATAGGTCACCCAGACCTGTAAATTACACAGACAAAAAATAATATAAAATTTAAAGTAAAAGCATATAAATTAATTTCATTTCTTGCAGTAGTTTTTTTATATTATTTGGAGAGATTGTAGTTTAATTTGCTGGCTCCTCTAACCAGCAATTCGGAACAGTCCTGAAGTTAATCATCAACTTGTTGACCCATAGGCATAACACTTGCTAAAACCCACCAATATAGGAAGTGTACCCACCAGCAATTATGCAGCCCAGTACAACCAATATTATAGAGCAAGTCAGTTGAAATGAAGGACTCTTGCTTAAAACAATCACTCCAAGAATCAATGTCGATAGAGGTAAGAGACGTCGTAGTATGTTGTACCTAAACACAATTTAACAATGGTTTTGATTTGGTTGTGCCCTCAATGTGCCATACTTTATTATTTTACTCAGCTTATTTACACCATATTATTTTACTTGACAAGCAGAGCTCAATGGGTATGGATCAATTAGTCTGCCCATGTGTCAACTAATACCCCGGCAGTCCATTGAGTGTATTGATATTAATGCGACACACTTATTTTACTCTTTCTAAAGCCAGACGATTTCAAAAGGTGCATTTAATGGGGCGTTTGCTTATATGTACTTTGTGATACCTTTGACAAGTGACATTTTTTCAGTGTTAAGACATAATGGGGGTACATTTGCAGGGCACAATTTGGTTTTTACTTATGCCAGACAATTTTACTTGTCAATGGGGAAGCTCTGCAGCTTAACCCATTGAGTCGCATTGCACTCTGATGCACCCTACTTTAGTATTTTACTCTGTCTAACGCCAGACAATTTTATTCATCAAGGGGAGAGCGCTGGCGCTTAATGGGTTAACTGGCCTATCTGCCCATGTGTCTAGTTAACCCATTGAGTCGCATTGCACCCTGATGCACCCTACTTTAGTATTTTACTCTGTCTAATGCCAGACGATTTTACTCGTCAAGGGGAGAGCGCTGGCGCTCAATGGGTTAATGGTTATTAGGTGAAACTTAACTAATAAGCTAACTACTGGAGATCTATTTTAGCTCTAAACTATTCTCACTAGAGGTCACCACGCGACCAACCACCATGCGACCAACACTTCACCCAGTGGTTATTTCATCTTCAAGCAAACCATGTACTGCAGTTATTTACTTACATTGGAATTGAGAGATCACTCAATGCATTGAGAGCCAAAATTGTATGGAGAGCAAAACATATCGATGGAAGAAGAAATTTTTTTGCCCTATAAAGATTTGATACATACTTAGGTTGGTAAATAGTTTCAGCATGTCTTGGTTGTACAAGCTGTACAAATCTCAACTTATTAGCAAGATGTGTTTGTAACAGGCTTGTAGCAAGCTTGTCAACAAGTTGTAACAAACCTGTTAATATTTCATCGTGTTTGCTACAAGATTGTCACTCACAACTTGGTGACAAATTGTTGAATTGCAGGACGATAACAAGTTGTTGAAACAACCTGTAACAAGTCTGTTGAGCTCAACAGCCTTGTAGAGCAGTGTGAACACATTCCTGTTGACAAGTTGCTGGAACAGCATTGCTACAACTCGGCTGCAGATTTGTTACAACTTGTGCGTTTTTATGTGTATGGCAAAGCGTAAGCCTAGCAGTATGTTCGTTACAGATTCAAGGCAAGTGTGCATGAGTTTTAAAAGTTTGTACAAGCATCACAGACAAATTACTATTAAGCCTGTACACAAACAAAAATGTATGCAAACAAAAATACAACAACAAATGTGTCATCATTCATCAGCAAGCTAGCTTTGCTTACCTTTCCAAGGTATAAGCAGAAATATTAATGAGATTACTTCGGCGACATATTTCTAGTCCGAGAGCAGTACATGTGACCTGGGCTAACATAATCACTTCAGGGTAACGGTAATCAAATGTTGTCAAAACAATCTACACAAAATTATGTAGATTGAATTACATCAGGATTAGTAAACTCGTTAAATTAAGCTACAATATTATTGGACCCTATAGCACACTTGATTTTAATATTGCAAATTGTTTCAAAATAAATACACACTAGTACATTGTTATTTTACTCAGCCTATTGCCAGTTGATTTTACTTAGTGTAGTTACACTAGTATATTGTGTTCCAAAGTATGACTCATCTGTTATAGTTACATGTCTTTAGTAATTGGGCAATAAAGGGCACAGCAAAGTTTCTACTTTAGTGAGGTGCCCATTTTATAGAGGTTTGTTTTAAAAAAACAATATATTATATAGATACATGGGAAACTGGTTGTATTAGAAGGTATCTGAGTTACAGAGGTACTGCCTGTATTAGAGGGCCGGGTTTCTGTATTAGAGAGCTTTCCATTTTCCATGTTAGAGAAGTGTTCATATTATAGAGGTGGCCGTATTAGCAATAATGCCGAACTCATCATTGTCTGTGTCACAGACGCAATACAGGCTACCCTGATCAATAAACAAGCTTTCGTTGGTATGTATGCAACTACCTGAAAAATATAAGGAGAATTTCGAGGGAAATAAGGCTCTTCGTGACGTCGAAATTCTCCTTATATTTTTCAGGCAGTTGCATCCCTACCAATGAAAGCTTGTTTATATTATTGCCACTACCTACACTGGCAAAGACAATTCAAGATTGTACCTTGATCATTCCCTGAATAATAAGTATACTCCTTGTATATACGAAACTCACTTTATTTATAAATGACATTGATCCCGATACAATTCCATAAAATACAGCAGCAGCCACGCCTCTGTACCAGTTTATACTTCTAATGCTTGTGTCAATATCTTTTAAGCTTGGAACCTTCATCGTTGATTTGGTTAGATTCTTTTCAACCTGCAGAAGTCGTCAAGAGGAGACTCTTAGATGCTAATAGGTTCATAAGCCATTGAGTTGCGATGCTTCCTAGTATGACTTACTTTGTTATTTGACTGTATCTATAACAACAGATAATTTACTCATCATTTGGGATGGTAATAACCCTCACTGGTTACTAGCAATGTTTCGTGTTACGGCTGTTTGCAAGCTACCATTAGGTGTACGATTTTTTTCATGTTTGTTTACGTTTTAAACGTTCAGGTTTTGACCGGGAAAACATGAACGTTTTGAGCAAGCCAATCAACGTTTGCCACGATCTTAGCAAAGTTTCATTGAACACACCGCCAAACGTTGATTGGCTTGCTCAAAATGTTAGCGTTTTCCGGTCAAAACCTGAACGTTTGAAACATAAACAAATATGAAAAAAAATTGCACGCCTAATGGTAGTTTGCAAATAGCAGTAACTAAAATACAATGTACCCTTGTGTGCAGTTTACGTACCCTAGCAATATCTCACTTTACTCTTTTGCTCTCGTGCACATTTCGTGGTGTTCGGCAGCAATGGGTCATTCCAGAAACCATCTGCATTTCCTCATGGTGGAAATCGGTATAGTTAATATCTCTACCCCTATTACCATAAGTAGATTCTACAGGGGCAGTGTAGATCTTTTTTGGAATGACCCAATGCACACTAATTTGACCATGTTTATTTAACACCTCTTTTCCATTCATCGCAAGAGTCAACTCACAAGCTCGTTGCAAGTTCTTTCAACCAATCACAATGCATGTCAAACTATTTTAAGAATACAAGCACTCGCAGCGAGCTTGCAACTTGGTTTTGCGATGAGTGGAAAAGAAAAGCACTCGCAGCGAGCTTGCAACTTGGTTTTGCGATGAGTGGAAAAGAACCTTTATGCCAGATTATTTTACTCATCAAGACCGGGAAATAATAATATGTATAATGCACATATCAACGTCCTGCCCGAGGGGTACACCCCCGGGACAACCGGGGGGGAAACGAGGGGGAATTTGGAAATTTAATCAAATCACAATTTGAATTTTATAAGTGAAGTGCACAATTGGTGCAAACTCAAAATCGCAGGCTCACGGAGAATTATGATATTTTGTAGTGATCTTGCTAAAATTTGAATAAATAAATACAGAATACATTCATGAGTGCCATTGTGATACCCCATTTTGTATGATAATTTTTAATTGTTTGCATGCTATTTATATTATGAACTACTTTATTCTAAGCCCCAGGGGAGGGCAGTTTGACTTAGACATTTCCTGGGGAGGGAGGGGGAATTAATGCATTAGAATCATGTTTTTTCAAAGTCCCAGGGGTGTACCCCCAGGGCAGGCCGTTGATATGTGCATAATATTATTATATTTATTACAAATTGTTTTTTGCAATAAGATTTGAAAATTAAATAGTTACAAAATTCATGGGAAACTTTGCAGCTATTAAAGCTTAAAGCCATCTAAGAATAATATACTGGGAAGAATATATTCAGTACAAACGTGTGAACGTTGAGTTAGCACAGATTTATTATAGAAAAAAGTTTTGGCATGACCATTAATAACATGTTTATAATAATACACTTTTAACAAATTAAAATATTTAAATTCAACATTGTTTTAATACATTGACAAAACTTTCGACATCACAGTATAAAGTAAACACAGTTATTGACAAATCTACTTACATATAATATTATGGTGAAATATCCTGATAATAATCCGTATTAATCGAAGGCTTACCAATTTTCAGATGATTATAAGTATTAATTCCAACTAATACAGTACAAGTCGAGGAACAAGTATTTTGGCATGCACATTATAAATATTTTCACAACATGCCACGTCTCAATAATTGATGAGCATTATAAATCTTTATTAATTAAATAGATTCCAGTCTATTCTAAAATCGTTATACTTTATAAATCACGAAAAGCATTGTTTATTTGTTCATAGAAAAAACAGATTTTATGAAAAAATGTTTATTAATGTCATTAAAAAATGTTGCAGTAAAAAAACACGTTTTGTTCTTGCTGGTAATTTTGATTTTTGAACGATGCCACGATGGATGAGTGACAATTTTGAACTAAAAGGGATAGGTAGGTACATAATAACGCGGGACCATACGTGAATTTATTAACAATAAGGAATAAATATAGTCAACATAGGATAAAGTTGTGCAATATCTAGGGACATTTGCTAAAGGAACACATATTGTAAACAATGGATAAACATGGGAAGGGATTAATGGGAATGTGAATGGTGTTTATGTACTAAAGGGGATACATGTTGTAAACATAGGATAGAAAAGTATAAAGTGGAGAAACTAGGGAATACAAGGAACATTTGTTATCAAAAATGGATTAATGTAGTAAATATATGATAGATTGGTATAAATGGGAATAATTCGGGAATGTAATGGACATTTATGAACAGAAAAGAATAGATATAGTGAACAATGGATAAGTAAGTACGAATTGGAGTAACTAGGGACTAGAAAGAACATTTATGAACAGAAAAGGATAAATATAAATAATATAGGATATATTGGTACAAATGGGAATATGTATGGATATTTTGGAATATACCGGTATAAAACGGACTCCGTAAGGCTATTCATGGTTAACTGTGTATATTGATATACAACCAGAGATATATATCGTTGGCAATACAGCGGGATCGGCGGGAAATTTCTTGGCCGGGTGGTGGTGATTGCTTGATGACTTTTCAAAATTTTGTTGTTCCTTTCCCGTCTTTGCTGTACTATTCATTCAAATAGAGCACGAAATAACCTTGATTTCGTCTCAAATACAGCATGGAACTTGCAACAATCTTAGAGGCAACAGTTTCACAAGGTAAGACGTCGAAAAAGCGCGAGACTTTTGAAATATATGCTCGATAAGGTTCATGCTTTTTTGTAGTGAATTTCGAACCCACATGGAAAACGAAAGCTGACATTTTTCGAGCATTGTTTGCTGTTTTTAGATAAAGCTAAACTTGATCAAGCAGAGAAGTTTTTACAAGAAGCAGCCCAAGCTAATTTAGTAAGTATTGTAAATAACTTTGTACGAAATTGTCATATTAAGTACAATATTAATTTGAATTTTATACAAAGGTGAACCGCCAAGAAATATTCATAATTGTAGCCTAACATTATTTTGTCTTGTTTTTATAGCCACAGTTTTTGGTAGCTCTAGCAAGCGAGCTTTCAAATGCAACCAGGAGTGAAGTATGTCGTATGGCTGCAGCATTGCAGTTGAAAAATCAGTTAACATCAAAGGACGAGCATGTCAAGTTAGCATACCAACAAAGATGGTTAGCTTTAGAGGATCCTGTCAGGATAGCGGTGAAAACACAGGCAAGTATTGTCAATATATATTGCCTTGTCAAAGACAACCATATACATTGTATGGGATGAAACTTGTGTACAATAGATAAACTATTAATAATAAGATTATACACAGGAAAAAATTTAAATTCCATTTAATGGTTTTTGAATGGTTTTTAAAGATTTACCATGTATACTATCATAATTGGTTATTATAGATTTCCCATATTGTAAATTGGTAAAAAAAAACAATGATTAATATTTACCATTTATGGTATTTCCCTATGGTATTTTCCTGTGCACAGGAAAATACCATTAATGGTAAAATATTAGACATGGTTTTTACAAATTTACATTTAAATGGGAAATCTGTAATAACCAATAATGAGTTCAGTTTTCACATTCAAAAACCCACCAAATTAATGGAAAGCTTGATTTTTTCCCCTTTGATATACAATTAGGGGTTGTTTATAATTTTAAACCATTAAGCTGTAATACGCCCAACACTGTCTAACCCCCATAACACCAGATTTGTTTACTCATCAAAGGGAGAGTCTTGTATGTTAACCTATTGAGTGCCATTGCTCTCCCTTTGGCAAGTAAAATTGTCTGGTTTTAGACAGAATAAAATAATAAAATAGGCCACATTGGGGCACAGTGCAACTTAATGGGTTAATTTTTTAGCACTATATGATCATGGCTAGATATTTTTGTTAAATTTGCAACAAAATGGTCCACTTGCAAAATTGAAAAATTCCATGAAATTTTCTGAAAGCTTTCATGAAAAAAATTTGTGAAATATTGATTTCTCTCCAAAATTCATGTTATGAATATCAGGGCTTCAAATAACAGCCGATCACCAATCAATGATAGGCAAGAAATTGTTCATGATCTGTGGGAAAACAGGGTTTTCAACCAGGGAAAGTTATGACTGCCCCGATCACCAGGATCGGGAACTTTGGAAACCTTATTTCAAGCCCTGGATTATGTTTATCTGAGAGATTAAGAGCTTGGCACATTGCATAAACCTTAAAAATTATGATGACCATGAATTATTGTTTAGGTGTTATCAACTCTTGGTACAGAAAGCACCCGACCAGCTATTGGCCCACAGGTTAGAATTATTACATTTATTTTTTGAACTGTCTTTGCCAGTGGAGATGGTGCCAATAAAATGAGCAAGCTTTCGTTGGTAGAGATGCAACTACATGAAAAATATATAAGGATAATTGCAACCGTTTGAATGAATGAATGAATGAATGAATGATAATATTTATTCAGGAAACCAACATCACAAGAAGTGTTTTTCAGATGGTTCCTGCAAAACATTAAAATACAAAGTATAGAAAATATATATAGTGTGCGTGCAGTATTTACATATTGGTATATGAGGGCCACAAGTTCATTAGTACTTCGTACTATTAAGTGTCACCCTCTTTAAATAAAGTCTCTATCTATCTATCTATCTATATATATGGATATAAATGATATACCAGAAAAATTATGAGACTATAGGATACATGATGCTATACATATTTACAAGGATACAAAGAGTTAGGAAGTTATATTTTAAATATACTGTATGAGTATTATAAAAATAGAGATTTGAGAAGTTCATTCCTAAAGGTTCCTAATTGTTCAATGGATCTAGTATTATAGTTCAAATCGTTGTACTCTTTACAAGCCTGGTAAAGCAGTTTTTGCTTTCCCCAGTTTGTCTTCGGCTTACAGAGGTATATATCATCTCTGCGTCTTGTGTTATATAAATGATTAGTTTTAGGCAGTTTGAGATTAAACTCTGTTAAATTATTTTTTAATTTATATATTGTTAGTATTCGGTGTAGTTTGAGTCGGTGGGCAGGTGGATGCCAGTGTAATTTGTTGAGGGCTTCAGTGGATGAGGATAGGTAGGGAGCGTCAAGAATGGTCTTTGCAACCTTATTCTGGAGAACTTGTAGTTGATCCATTAAGGAGGAGTTATTCTTGTCACCCCATATAATATCTCTGTAGTCAAATAGTGGAAGAATAAGAGTGTTGTAGATGATAAGTCTAGTTTTGAGTGGAAAGAAGGTTTCGAGCTCAGGTCCTTCATTTAGATGTTTTGTTTTGAGGGCCTTTGATCGAAACATCGAAATCCTCCTTTATATTTTCAGGTAGTTGCATTCCTTCCAATGAAAGCTTGCTCATAGAATTATTACACATCAATTTGTGTTGTTAAGACTTAAATGATCTTCGATTAAAGGCTTGTCATTGCCTTAATGTATCATATTTTACTACTGCGTCAATTTTCTCACAATTTTTTAGTGCATAATGGCCATAGCTTGTGCGGAGCTTCCAGTGCAACAATGGCCAGATTTGATCACAACCTTAGTTCAAAGTGTTACCAACACTACAGCTTCGGAGGATTTGAAAGAACAGACGTTGGAAGCCATTGGTTATATCTGTCAGGATATAGTATGTCAAATATACTTTTTTAATACTTAATACTCTTTGCCCACTATGATTGCTTAAATTAATCCAGAATCTTTCTGAACTTCCGTGAATTAAAATTTCAGGACCCAAAACATTTAGCAATGGAAGCAAATAGTATTTTAACTGCAATTGTACAAGGAATGAGAAAAGAGGAAGTCAGGTGAGAAATAATCCTTCCTTACATTATCAAATATGGGAAGATTGATCTATTCTAGTCATCCTTTATCCACAGAACCCAGCACCCTAGAAACGCTCAAACCATCAAAATATTTTTTCCTATGTTTAGCAACCAGGTCCGTCTTGCAGCAACGACAGCACTATACAACTCCTTAGAGTTCACAAAAGGAAATTTTGACAAAGAGGTAGAATCTTGTTGACGGGCACTAGGGGTTGCAATCGCCCCCTCCACCCCAATAATTTAGGACCAGATTGGAAAAAAGGTGTAACTTTATCTGTTTATCCTCAATAAATAGAAATAAAATAAATAAAGTGTTATTAATTTCTGAAAGCCTTCGAATGGTAATTCTGCATGACTGTTTAACACTAGGCCTAAAAAAAATACCTGTGGTTCCGGTTTCATATCGCGAAAAAATTAGGGTCGGTAGGTCAGAAAGAATTTTTTTTGAATATTTTTTTCATGGTTTTTCCAATAATTAATGTGACAACAGACACCTTTTTGGCAGCAGCCCGCAACCACCCGGAGAAAATAGGGTCGCACGGTCAATTGCATTGAAAAAATAATAGGGTCGGCAGAAAAAAATAGGGTCTGTCGGGAACCAGAACCACAGGTATTTTTTTAGGCCCTAGGATACCAGAAATCTCAAGTGTACTGAAGAGTGATTCAAGTTGTTTTCTGGAATTTCCATGTTGTATAATTATATGCTTGGTGATGTTGTATTTAGAACGAAAGACATTTCATCATGCAAGTTGTATGCGAAGCAACTCAATGCACAGATACACGAGTGAGTATATAATAACTAGACAATTCAGGGTAACTAATAGAATTTCAAACCTCAGGATTGTTTGCAATGGACATTTGCATTATAGACTAAATTTTGATCTAAACAAAAATTTCATCACAGCTTGAAAGAGCATCACAAAATTAGTAATATTCCAAAGTTTCATTGCAAAATGTTGTAAAATGCAGATAATAGAGCCTTGCGAAGTTTTTCGTTTTTCAGTCATTTTGCATTACGCGGGGGAAATAGACCTTTCCCCTTTTAAGTGAGATTTTGATCAAGACAAGTCTTGACAAAAATTTCATCACAGCTTGAAAGAGCATCACAAAATTAGTAATATTCCAAACTTTCGTTGCAAAATGTTGTAAAATGCGGATAATATAGCCTTGCGAAGTTTGCCGTTTTTCAGTAATTTTGTATTACAAATGGGAAATTGATAATCAGTTTGATCATCTGATTATCAATTTCCCGTTTGTAATGCAAAATGACTGAAAAACGGCAAACTTTGCAAGACTATATTATCCGCATTTTACAACATTTCGCAACCAAACTTTGGAATATTACTAATTTTGTGATGCTCTTTCAAGCTGTGATGGAACTTTTGTCTAGACTTGTTTAGATCAAAATTTAGTCTATAATGCAAATGGTCCATTATTGGCTATCATAACTGAATAACATTCTTTGAAGCATTCTTCACAAAAATATTTACCTTTCCAGATTATCTATTTCATTTAATTTTCAATCCTTCAGGTAAAAATTGCAGCTCTGCAAAACTTAGTGAAAATAATGTCTTTATATTATGACCACATGGTGTCGTATATGGGGCCAGCTCTGTTTGCAGTAAGTAGATTTCATTATATTATAAAAACTGTGCATTTCATAGCTGCAGAAGTTAGTGAGAGATGCTACCTCTATAATCTAAGGGGCTATAACTCCGAATTCAAAACTTCAAAACTTAGTTGAATTAAGAATTCTAGAGTTACTTAAGCCAACTAAAAAAATCATTTGAAGGCAGTATGTATATGACTATATTCAACCCTGGAAAAAATAATTTTAGTTTTTACTAGTTTTTTTTTTTTTTTAAATTGTTTCACAAGCTCTAAAGATGATTGGCTAGCTGTCCCCACAAAATAATCTACCGGCGTGCATAGCAGGAAATATTGGTGGGTCCTGGCATCTAGGATCCAAGAAAATTTTCAGACCTGGCTTAGCTTGCAGAAAATTTTAGGGCAATGCATAATTAAGCCGGTTACAGACAAGCAAGTTTTCTATGACAAGTTTTTATGTGACAAGTTTTATTTGCTCGTCTATACGTGCAACTTTGACAATTTTTTCTATGACAAGTGCACTTGTCATAGAAAAAATTGTCAAAGTACAAATTTTGTTTGTCTGTTTGGGTCAACAAAGAAAACTTGTCAAAGTAATCTGAGCATTTCAGGGGTGGATCTAGACGTTCTTGTGACTAGTTTCCAAGACAACACTAGCTCTCACCGTGAGGCGCGAGTTAGCTAAGGGAAGGGAGGGGGGTCCAGGTCGATTTGGAAATTACTTGAAGAAAAACACATAAATTCACAAGTTTGGAAAAATTTTTACTAGTTTCCGGAAACTAGTGGCACTAGTTTGGATCCACCCCTGGAGCATTTGATGTGATTGGCCAGCTGGCTGCTAATAAATTGTCAATGAAAGTAAACTTGT
Organism: Paramuricea clavata; assembly: GCA_902702795.2. Classification (NCBI taxonomy): domain Eukaryota; kingdom Metazoa; phylum Cnidaria; class Anthozoa; order Malacalcyonacea; family Plexauridae; genus Paramuricea; species Paramuricea clavata. Next base: position 39,231 of record CACRXK020000051.1, read on the forward strand.
TGACACATTCACACTAGTAAATAAAACTTGTCGTATGAAAACTTGTCATTTAAAATTTATTGCATATAGACATGTGCACTTGGCAAATAAAACTTGTCACATCAAAACTTGTCATAGAAAACTTGCTTGTCTGTAACCGGCTTTATTGCTAACAGACACAGAAAATAATTTATTAGGAAGAACATTAAGAATATTAAATAATATGGCAGAAAACGTTGATCTCAAAAATTAGGATCCCTGAAACAAAAATATTCCCTGCCATGCTGGCATGGGTTATTTTGTACATACAGATAGCGATGAATAATATATTGACAAGCTAGGTTGAAGCACAGTATGGGATATGTATTTACTTGAAAAGAAAAACACTTTGATGTTCCAGTGTGAACTTTGAACGTATGTATTGTGTTGTAGATTAGTCTTGACGCGATAAAAAGCGACATACATGAAGTGTCATTGCAAGGCATTGAATTTTGGTCAACGGTTTGTGACGAGGAAATTGACCTGGATCTTGAGGCTGAGGAGGTGAGGGGTTCAATTTAGCTTGTAAACTAAACTAATTTTTTATACTAAATAGCTCTATCAGTTCTGAATGGGTGATTCCAGCTTTAGACTAAATTTTGATCAAGGCAAGAAGAACAAAATCCAACACCACAGCTAGGAAGAGCGTCTTAGAATGAGTAAAACTGCAAAGATTAAATGTTTTAAATTGAAGAAAATATAGTCCTGTAAAGTTCGCAAATTTTGTGTATGTTTGTATTACGCGCAGTAAAAGTAACCACTTTCGGCTCAAAAATGGTTATTTTTCCCGCGCGTAATGCAAATATATACACAATTTGCGAACTTTACAGGGCTACATTTTTCTCATTTTACAAGCAAACTTTGCAATTTTACTTCTTGTCGTTCTTGTCTAGATCAAAATTTTGTCTATAGCTGGAAGTCCTCTGATCTGATCAAGGAACTATAAATCAACCACGGTTTGATATATTCAACCAGGGTCAGATAGTTATGATTTTGTTAGGTAAATATGTTTAGTGGCTAAATTTCCTTGCTAAATTTCATATATTGGTAATTTTGTGAGTGTATGCATGTATCATGACAGTTGGCTTAAATTTACTAACACTAAAACATTCTGAAATCTTGGCGCTATTACAATTATTTGCAAATAAGTTCATTGCCAAATAAAGCAATTAATTCAGAGTTACATACTCCCATGTCGTAATCCTATGTCTATGAACATGTTTATTCTTTTATAATTTAGTTGCAGTTCAATTTATTTGAACACATCAGTTAGGGGTTTTTCGCCTGGGGACGTTTTGGCTTGGGGACGTTTTGACTGCGCAGATACTCGGGGACGTTTTAACCTGGGGACGTTTTGACCGGATACCAAGTCCTCGTGGGTAAAAATAGTCGTACACCAGATATCTAAGGAAATGTGTTTACTTGAAAATCCTTCTTATAACTAACATTCTCTGATCCAAGTTAGCGTCATCCATTTTTTATCTCGCTATTTCCAGAGCTTTGACAACTTTCATTCTCGTTCCGCATCAAACAATCTGCTATTTGCAGAACAAAAATACAAAATGGCCGATTAATTTTATTGGCATGTTGAGCGATCAAATAGAATACGCAGTTTTCATTTCTATTAAGTACTGTTCGAAAGCATGCAAGAAACACAACACATTTTCTTAATTCGCTTTGCTGTGACAGGCAACAAAAGTTTACGGTACCAAGTTTATGTACTCTATATAGACATAGGGAAAATTGAAAAACAATAGGGACCAAGAAATGTTCGAAAACAAAAATTCAAGGCCTTGAATTTGTAAAGAAGTACTTCAAAGTCCTTAAATTCTTCTTGCTTTAGTTATTGGATATTTTCTGAAATTATTTGACATTCAAAACGGACATTTTGTTGAACTGATTTTGCATGTTCGTATCGGACAAAGCTGTTTGAAATTCATTAAAGTTGCGCCCTTTTTGAATAATTGAACGTCACATTTTACTGATTTCTAACGCCTTCTCTTCAGTATGTAGTCCTTGAATTTGCTGATACATGACCTGGAATGTCCTTTAAAAGTCCTTGAATTTGACTCTTCCTGACATGTAAGAACCCTGGCAAAACTTTCATTTCTTATTTAGGCTGCACAAATTGGTCAGCCTCCGGAACGAAGCAGCAAGAAGTATGCCAAGGGTGCTCTACAATACCTTGTTCCTCTTCTTTTGGAAACTTTGTCAAAACAGGTATATAATATCGTTCTCAATTTTTCAAACGACTACTAGGTGTATTGTAGTTGCAGACTTACCTCGAGTGCATTATACCACAGATTTGTATAGATTTAGTGTAATATGTTATGACAATCAACTTTTTCGTTCGAACAAGACCACATACGTATGGATGTTAGTCTGCATGGATTATCGAGATTTCAAAGACAAAGGAAATTTTTCTTCTTACAGCAAAAATACAAAACGTTTCCCACTTCTGTAGTCTGTTGTGATTTACTGTAATTTGTTCTGTTTTTCTATGCGATTACCGATCTGTCGGCAAATACTGCGATAAAATTGAAATTTCGTACCTTTTATGGAATGAAACTAGTGAAAAATGTATTATTTCCCTTTGCTACAAATTATCATATTTGAAAATAAAGATAACTAAGTTTTATCGCGGTATTTGCCGATAAATTGGTAAACGCTACAGAAAAAGAGAACAAATTACAGTAATTTTTTTCTGTGTTGGTGTTGTGTACTTGGGTTAATATGATTGCTTGTGATGTTACTCTGAGTGTATATCCACACCGGGCAAGCTTGAAAAATATGCCTGGCCACGGTGGGAATCGAACCTACGACCTTTGGAATACTAGCCCAATGCTCTGCTAAATTACGGTAAATCACAACAAACTACAGAAGCGGAAGTGGGGCACTTTTTGTATTTTCAGTCACTGTAAAAGCAAAGTTAACCTCACAACGTGTTGACATCAAGTTGTAGAATGGACCTTTCCCCTTATAACTAAAATTTCGATCTAGACAAAAATTTCATCACAGCTTGAAAGAGCATCACATAATTAGTAATATTCCAAAGTTTTGTTGCAAAATCTTGTAAAATGCGGATAATATAGCCTTGCGAAGTTTGCCGTTTTTCAGTCATTTTGTATTACAAACGGGAAATTGACATCCGATTCGGGTGTTGGGGCTGCAATTTCCCGTGCGTAATGCAAAATGACTGAAAATTGCAAATTTCGCAAGGCTCTATTTTCCTCATTTTACAACATTTCGCAACGAAACTTTGGAGTGTTACTAATTTTGTGATGCTCTTTCAAGCTGTGATGAAATATTTGTCTAGACTTGCCTAGATCAAAATGTTGGTTATAAGGGGAAACGTCTATTGCACGACGATAACGAGTTGTCGGAACAACTTGTAACAAGCTGTGATATTTTTACTCGTGTAAGTAAACCCGAGTCGTCTTGCTGACAGGAAGAATTTGATGATGAGGATGACTGGAATCCATCGAAAGCTGCTGGTGTTTGTCTCATGTTGCTTGCGCAATGTTGTGAAAATGATGTCGTGCCTTTTGTTCTACCTTTTGTCGAGGAAAATATTAATGCTGAAATGTGGCAGAGGCGAGACGCTGCTGTAATGGCATTTGGTAAGGGCTTTAGAGTTTTAAGCCCTGGGCATACTGGGAAACATTGTTGTGGAAACATTTGATTCTCGATGTTTCTTCAAATGTTTCCCTGTTTGCCCACCCGTGGAAATATTGTTGCGGAAACAAAATTTGCTTCCCGAGAAGCAAAAATGTTTCCTAGCAAATTCAGAAACATTTGATGTTTCCCTATGTTTCTTACTAATGTTTCCTAGTGTTTGCCCACTCTGGGAAACATGGCGAAACATTGGTAGGAAACAATGTTTCCGCAACAATGTTTCCTAGTTTGCCCATGGCTTTAGGTTCGTGGGAATGAACCAAATACACTGTGACTCGAAATATTTGATCAGCTAGCGGGACAACGAATCGTCGTGCTTTGCTTTGATTTGATTTGCGTTCGGAACGCAATTGCAACCATACTGTATATACTAATGTACGCAATATGTTCAATCATTTAGGATCAGTTCTAGGTGGACCAGATCCCGAAGCTTTGAAACATGTTGTTGTAAAGGTACGCCTATCAGCGTAAGGCTAAGCATACAGTAGATGGATTTTCAGATTTTGCTTTGGGAGGGTTCCATCCCACTAGCGACCCCCCACCCCCCTGAATTTTCGGCACCCTTCGTAAGGTGACGAAGCCCCAGGCAATTTTGAAACTTTCTGAAGCAAAATTTACGGACATATAGTGCAATTTCGGATACACAATTTCTTTGCAAAAAAAATGAAAAATGTTGGCAGAATAAACTGTGGGCCATGCTTCAACAGCTTTTTGGATAAATGCCAGAAATTGCGTTACAAGTTGCATGAAACGCAAGAACTCCCTTTTATACAAACGCCAGAACTCCCTTTACAAACGCCAGAACTCCCTTTTCAAATGCCAGAACTTCCTTTTCAAATGCCAGAACGCCCTTTTCAAATGCCAGAACTCCCTTTTCAAATGCCAGAACTCCCTTTTCAAATGCCAGAACTCCCTTTTCAAATGCCAGAACTCCCTTTTCAAATGCCAGAACTCCCTTTTCAACTGCCAGAACTTGTTTTCCAAACGCCAGAATTCCGTTATTGAACTTGCAGCAAAAATTGCCTCGTGTAACATGGCCTTTAAGTTGCTGTGGTTTGGTTTCTACATTGAAGTACATACTTATATTCTCTCCTCTGTAACTTGTAGGCAATGCCTCTGATCATTAATATGATGAGAGACCCTAGTACGATCGTTCGTGATTCTGCCGCGTGGACTGTAGGCAGAGTCTGTGAACTACTGCCGGATGAGGCGATCAATCCTCTTTACTTAGATCGTTTGCTTGAACAAATGATGATGTGTCTTGCCGCAGAGCCACGAGTCGCAGCTAACAGTTGTTGGGTAAGTTCACACGCTACAGTTTCTGAAAATATAAAAAGCAACAAATTTCCAAGAATAAAGTCGTTCATTTTAAAATTCACACTTAAATTAAATTTCCACTTTAATTGTGGCAATGCTGTTCCAACAACTTGTCATTAGGATGACACCAACACAGAAAAAAATCTTGTTGCTACTTGCTACAAGGTTGTTGAGCGCAACAGACTTGTTACAAGTTGTTTCAACAACTTGTTATAGTCCTGCAATTCAACAATTTGTCAACAAGTTGTGAGTAATAACCTTGTAGTAACTTGATAAAATAACAGCATTGTTACAACTTGTTGACAAGCTTGCTACAAGCCCGTTGCGAACACATCTTGTTGACAATTTGTGAGATTTTTGCGTGTGCAGATCACGCTAAAATATTGTCTTCAGCGACGTCAGCAATATGTGTCATATTTGTCTCCCTTTGCTGTGTAGGCATTTTCGTCGTTAGCCGAAGCTGCGCTGGAAAATGCAAAAAATAAATTTGGAACTGACGAACCAGATAGCTTTGCGCTGTCAGGAAGCTTTAGCAAAATTGTAACTGAGCTACTTGAAGTAACAAACAGGTATGGAAATTCATTGTGTGTTAAGCCACTCCAGAGTACGTGTCAAGATTTATTTCAAGATTTATTCAGAAACTGCACTATTTACAACAAGGGAAATGCATATGAAATTTTACAATCAATCCATGGATATGATCAAATGCACTTTACATCAAGTATTCCTCTTACCAAATTACGCACTTAGCTTAGACTATTTTATCTTTAACAACAATTGTGATATTACTTTTTTAACTGTGTTTATCCTAACCCACTTGTCAACTTTTCCTAACCCACCCTGTCAACTTTCCCTAACCCACCCTGTCAACTTTCCCTAACCTACCCTGTCAACTTTCCCTAACCTACCCTGTCAACTTTCCCTAACCCACCCTGTCAACTTTCTCTAACCCACCCTGTCAACTTTCCCTAACCTACCCTGTCAACTTTCCCTAACCCACCCTGTCAACTGTCCCTAACCTACCCTGTCAACTTTCCCTAACCTACCCTGTCAACTGTCCCTAACCCACCCTGTCAACTTTCCCTAACCCACCCTGTCAACTGTCCCTAACCTACCCTGTCAATTTTCCCTAACCCACCCTGTCAACTTTCCCTAACCTACCCTGTCAACTTTCCCTAACCTACCCTGTCAACTGTCCCTAACCTACCCTGTCAATTTTCCCTGTGGGAGGAAACCGGGGCACCCGGAGAAAACCCACGACTTTCGGCAGAGCGTTGGCTGACTCTTTTGACATGAGTCCGTAGCGAGAATCAAACGCACGATGTCAGAGGTGAAAGGCGCTTTGCTCTGATAACTTCGCCATCAAAGCCGGAACTAAGGGATATGAATGCTTTTGTTGTCTAGATCGGATGGAAACCAAGCAAATCTCCGCAGTGCAGCCTACGAAGCAGTTATGGAGATGATTAAAAATTCTCCTAAGGTAACTCGATTAGGCCAGGACTTTTGCCTTGTATACAGTGCAATGTATTAATACATACATTTTTGTCGCATAGGATTGTTACATATGCGTACAGTCAACAACATTGGTTATTCTGGAAAGATTACAGCAAGTGCTGCAGTTAGAAGTACGTAACTTAGTTACTACATCTGAAGTGCATATGAAATTGAGATCTGTATAGCCTTACTAATCTGCAAAAAATCGGCGTATTTTCATATGGGAGACAATATATTTGTTATATGTTTTAGGGTCAAATAACATCCACAGATGATCGATCTCAATACTTAGATCTACAAGCTCTCATCTGTGCTACACTGCAGGTAAAGATCTTATGTTTCCACTTTCCATTGGGAATATTAATCAGTTCTGCCCTAACAGGTCCATGTAATGGTTTAGTGTCACTACATGAGAAAACCTTAGCTAAAGAAAATTATTCCGACCTAATAGTTAAAAGGCCACAGAGGAATGTTTTAACAGAGTGTCCCTGGTGGTTTTGACCAGGATTGTAACCTTGTCAATTATCTATAATAACTTCAATTATTGAGGGTAACTTATAATGATGAAAAATTTTACAGAGCGTACTACGGAAAGTGCAGCCAGATGATGCATTAAAGATTTCTGATGCGGTCATGAGTGCCTTACTACAGTTACTGATAACACAAAGTGGTCAGGGGGGTGGTGCGAAAGAGGATGCTCTTTTGGCCGTTGCCATACTTGTTGAAGGTAATACTCGGTTAATATAGTCCCCAGTCAGTGCTGAATAACGAATAGTGTAGGCCTGTTTACACTTGGCATTTTTGCTGCGATTTTAGATGCGATATTCTGTTGATGGATGTAAACGAGTGAATGAGTTGTGAATATTCAGATGAGGGTACATACATCTCAAACTCGTTAATAATTCATGATAAATTAGCCAACCATATTGCTTTAATTTGCTCACATGATAATACTGGATACTTGGTGAAGTATATTGATGTCCTAGGACTGGATCAAAATTAATTCACCTCACTTTAAGTGTTGATTTGTTCGTATGAGATGTCATTTCAAATCCTCGGACTGGACTAGATTTCAAGTCCTCGCATTTCGCTCCAGTCCTCGGCTTCGCCTCGGGCTTGATCAAATTGCGCGGATTTGAAATCTAGTCCAGTCCTCATAGTCGGATTTGAAATATTACATTCAGAACAACATCAACTCATCTGCTCGTTCATGTGCATCATTGCTGTCTTGCTTCTGTGTTTGTTTTTCATATGATGCTAGGATATTTTGTTCATGTTTCTTTCATAGTGATTGGAATAAATTTCATGAAATACATGGAAGCATTCAAACCAATGTTGACTCTTGCCTTAAAGAATACAGATGAATACCAGGTATTTCAGTTTATGTTGTATTAGTCTACGGATTAGCAAGGGATCTAGGGAGAACAGTTTAGAACTGATGGAGATATCCAGTATAAATATAGTTTAGTTAAAATTTCCTCCCGTAGTAACACTGGATCACTGCTGGAATGACCCTTACTAGATCTCTAGGGAGAAAAATTTAGAACTGATGGAGATATCTAGTATAAATATAGTTTAGTTAATATTTCCTTTCGTAGTAACACTGGATCACTGCTGGAATGACCCTTACTAGATCTCTAGGGAGAAAAGTTTAGAACTGATGGAGATATCCAATATAAATAAAACTATACTCACCATGATAAATGTTTTCCAAGGCTTGTATCGCTGCTGTTGGCATAGTCGGAGATCTATGTCGTTCTTTTGGTGAACAAGTTTTACCATTCTGTGACGAATTCATGAATTTATTAATGGCAAATCTAGCCGTAAGTAATTTATATTAAGTACAATAGAAATTCTAGTTACGATCTTGCATTATATTGTCATGGTTTCCGGAAATGCCACTGTTCCCAGAACTCGTCTGGTGTCGTGTCAACATATTCTTACCATCTTTATTTCATTGTTTAGAACCAGACAGTTCATCGTTCAGTGAAACCCCAAGTGCTCTCTGCTCTTGGCGATGTTGCTCTGGCTATTGGAACAAACTTTAAGAACTATCTGCAACCTGTCATGATGACTTTGGAGCAGGCTGCAGCTTTGAAAATAGAAACAGTATGTGCATGTTATTGTCTTCTTGAATTAATAGTGGTACTGTTGTGATGTTGGTGATAGTGGTGGTTGGTGTTCGGTCGGTGGTGGTGGTGATGGTGTTGATGGTGGTGATATAGTGGTTGTTGGTGATAGTGGTGCTGGTGGTAGTGATGGTGGGTGATGATAATACTGATGGTGGTGGTGATACTGGTGGTGGTGGTGGTGATGGTGGTGTGGTAGTGTGATGGTGACGATAATGGTGGTAGTGATGGTGGTCTTGGCGACAGTGGTAGTGATAATTGTGGTGGTGATGGTTCGTGATGATGGTGATTGTTGTTATGGTGATGAACATGATGTTAATGATGATCGTGGTGGTGGATTATAAAGTCCTAATGAACTTGGTAAGTTGCTGAAATAACAACTCACTGATATATAACAAACCAACTTCATTGTTTTCAGGATGACTACGATATGATTGAATACATAAATGAACTTCGTGAGGCATGTCTAGAAGCTTACACTGGTATTATTCAAGGCCTGAAGGGAGATGGCGCTGCTCCTAGCCGTAAGTGGATAGCTTTACCAGTTAGAAACTGTTCCGCAGAAAATATATTGTGTTTTGTATACCACGAATAGTTATGTGATATATTTATCACTCTACTTTCAGCTGAGGTACAAAACGTTTGGAACGGTGTCCCAAGTATTGTTATGTTCTTAGAACTTATTGCATTGGATAAAGACCATTCTGAAACTGTTGTAGCGGCTGCCTGTGGACTTGTAGGGTAAGTGGTGACAAAATTTATGACTTGTGGGTTCAGTGTCATGCCATGGTTTGTGTATGAACTGCCTGAAAAAGATATAAAAAACCTCGATGATTCGAGTAGGGGGTTCAAGTCTAACTATACACGGGAGAACCAGAGTATGTAAATAAGTGGGCATGTGCTACTAATCCTTACTTGCTGCTGAGAGCTAAGCTGAATAGACCTTTCCCCTTATAACCAAAATTTTGATCTAGGCAAGTCTAGACAAATATTTCATCACAGCTTGAAAGAGCATCACAAAATTAGTAATATTCCAAAGTTCCGTTGCGAAATGTTGTAAAATGAGGAAAATAGAGCCTTGCGAAGTTTGCAATTTTCAGTCATTTTGCATTACAAACGGGAAATTACAGCCCCAACACCCGAATCGTATGTCAATTTCCCGTTTGTAATACAAAGTGACTGAAAAACGGCAAACTTCGCAAGGCTATATTATCCGCATTTTACAAGATTTTGCAACAAAACTTTGGAATATTACTAATTTTGTGATGCTCTTTCAAGCCGTGATGAAATTTTTGTCTTGATCGAAATTTTAGTTATAAGGGGAAAGGTCCATTGCGAAGGACGCAGCTCAACCTGGAAGACTCCCTAAGGACTCCTCTGGCAGCCACCCTATGACTCGTGTCTGATCACAGAGCACAGCTACGGTTGACGAATAAACTTGGGGTAATCCCAACCCACCCTGTCAACATTCCTTGGAGGAAACCTGAGTACCCGAAGAACGCCCACGACATTCATTGACTGACTCGTCTCACATAAGCGTCACGAGTCCGCCATGAGAATCGAACCCACGATCTCCGACGTGAAAAGCGCTTGCTCTGCCTGACGATTTCGCCACCAAAACCCTTCAACCACGTTTGGTTGAGTCAAACTTGTACTCGTCTCACTTGAGATGGAGTCGAAATTATAATCGGACAATTCTCTACTTCAGGAATCGAACGTCGGTCACAGTGTTGAAAAGTACATGCTCTCTGACTGATAACGACGTTTCATTCCTCTATTTCAGAGATTTGTGTTCAGCTTTTGGTGCACAAATACATCCACATTTAGAGAAACAGACCATCCTAGAATTATTGCAAGAAGGCCGCAGGTCGAAAGGAGGAAAAACTAAAAATGTGGCGACGTGGGCAACGAAAGAATTACGAAAATTAAAGCAAGCATAGGTTGGTCAAGTTTGCTTTCATCCGCTGATTTAGTTTCTCGATCGATTGATTGATTAATCAATTGAGTGATTAAATAGTGATTGATTGATTAATCAATTGAGTGATTAAGTGATGATTGATTGATTAATCAGTTGAGTGATTACTGGTAAATGATGATTGATTGATTAATCAATTGAGTGATTAATTGATTAATCTTTTGAGTGATTAATTGATTAATCAATTGAGTGATTAAATGATGATTGATTGATTAATCAATTGAGTGATTAAATGATGATTGATTGATTAATCAATTGAGTGATTAATTGATGATTGATGATTGATTGATTAATCAATTGAGTGATTAATTGATGATTGATTGATTAATCAATTGAGTGATTAAATAATGATTGATTGATTAATCAATTGAGTGATTAAATGATGATTGATTGATTAATCAATTGAGTGATTAAATGATGATTGATTGATTAATCTATTGAGTGATTAATTGATGATTGATTAATCAATTGAGTGATTAATTTATGATTGATTGATTAATCAATTGAGTGATTAAATGATGATGGATTGATTAATCAATTGAGTGATTAATTGATGATTGATTGATTAATCAATTGAGTGATTAATTTATGATTGATTGATTAATTGAGTGATTAAATGATGATGGATTGATTAATCAATTGAGTGATTGAATGATGATTGATTAAGAGTGATTAATTGATGATTGATTGATTAATCAATTGAGTGATTAATTGATGATTGATTAATCAATTGAGTGATTAAATGACGATTGATTGTGATTGATTAATCAATTGAGTGATTAAGTGATTAATGATTGATTAATAAATTGAGTGATTAAATGATGATGGATTGATTAATCAGTTGAGTGATTAATTGATGATTGATTGATTAATCATTTTCGATTGAGTAATATTGATTATAAAATGATTTTCTCGTAGACCGTCGAAAAGAGGACTAATCTACGAAAGACGAATGGAAATGTGAGTACGTGAGTGGTTTGATGAGAGCCTGAATGGAAAGCCTGAATGGAAAGCCTGTGAGTTAACCATGAGAGCAATGAATGAAGACGCTGAGCCGCCGCGCAATATGAACAAAACGAAATGAATCTATGCAAATTTCACAGCGATTCCGAAAAATCGTGGTGGAAATTCCAAAATTAGAATGTTCGAAATCAATAAATTCCTTTCAAAAGAGTGTACAATACGCAACATTTCATACGACAAGAAGCGATGTTCAAGCGAGAGCTGGTTATAGAAGTACATTTTGGAAATCTCGGCTAATCGTTTATATGGATACGTATAAAAAGATGCCCTGGGGATGATGTTACCCAAGCCATGTTATCAGTTATCTTCAGAAACCTAAACACCACCATTTCATGAAGTTTTACTTTGGAAATTGGATGAACACTAGTACTGGTGGACATTTCTATGGAATGATTTGTCTAGAAGATCTCTTGTTATTTCTGAAGTTTAATATTCTGCAGTATATATTCGTGCATTGGTAACAGAAATCCGTTTTTCTTTTGAAATGATTAAATTGGATGCATATCTTGGAATCGAACGGGACATACATCTTTTTGTCAAACACTTAATTGATGTATCCAAAATGTATTTTTGCAGATACTTTGGTGAAATTGCTTTGAACAAGGTATCTGTGTTTATACAGATTAGCCTAAATGCACAACAAAATGCCTAATAATTTGTTCTTTTTGTGGAACGGCATCGCAGGCGATTTCGGACCTAACTTCTATATTGTACACCATTGAATGGTCGAGCGAAAAGAGAGAATTATTATAGTTCATACTTTATTTTGACAGAACAGTGAGACAAGAAATGCGAATGTAATGTGAAAAATAGAGCCAGTATAAAATATACAACCTTTTGATTGTTTAACAATCAAAGAATATAAAACAGTTTCTTGATTTGATCGAAAAGATTTGGTTTGTCAATATGATCAATGCAAATGAAGTATTGATCACTCGGATCATTATTTAGTTAATTCGGTTCCAATATATATATATGTTTTTATACATTGGAACCAAATACATACTTCTGTATTGGCAAACTGGGAAACACTCACTCTTGCGATAAATCGTTTCCTTGCCATGTTTCTCAAAGCAAAACATGTTTGAGGAAACATTAAGATGTTTCCAGCACAATGTTTTGGAGGGTGGATAAACAGAGAAACATCGTCATCTATAGTCGATCATTGATGCCCGATAATCGATCATGGATGCCCGATTATCGATCATGGATGCCCGATTATCGATCATGGATGCCCGATTATCGATCACCGATTATCGATCACCGATTATCGATCACCGATCATCATCACCGATCAACAAGTAAGGAAACTTGAAAATTTTCAGTTGTTTCCATGGAAACATTTGAGAAACTTGGGCAAACAGAACAAGCAGATATTTTGATACAAAAATGTTTCCAATAATATTTATATCTATACCTAGCCTATAAAAAGAGGCCACATCTATAAGAGCAATCTCGAATAAGAGATGGAAAATTGAAATAGAAGAACCATTTAAACAAAAAGTCTTGTTCAAATAATATTGATTTAGTAATCGACAACTAATAGGCAAACATTTGTGGAATCGAGGAGGTGGTCAGACGTTGGTACAGCAATGCTTCCTATAGTTTAATTTGACGAGGCAATGCAATGAAACTACGCCTATTCCGAACATACGAAAAACTCTATGATATTCAAATATGGATACTGAAGTATCCTAATCCAAGTATATTCAATGCTAGAATATTTTAATTGTCTAAGGCATCCAATCGTTTCCGGTGTTTAATTATCAACATGAATAAACCCACCGATTAACCAAAGTTTGAGTTTATTGTTTGAATTTCAATGCACAAGTTAAGCTTTTGATGAGTTTATATGTTTTGTTTTGCATAGTCATCTAGTAATATCTAAAACCTCCGGCGTCCGGAAATGTCAGGGAGATGCCATCACTTCACAAAATATTAAGGTGACCATACAATATTTTAAAACATTACTGTATATAACCCTCAACCATTTTTTAAATATTTTTAAAAGTTTAGTCCGAGTCTAACATGTTGACCACACACTGACTCGACTTTGTAGCCAATCTTAATAGCAAAAGTTAATTTCACCCGATTTTGAGGGGTTAACCTAAAAATATGAGCACTATTTAAATATATTCTAAAATAGTTTATATATTAATTACAGTCTTTGTAGTTCTTAATTAGTTTGCATTCTCCAATTTTAATATTGTCTTTTCTCATCACTTCGCATTGTAAGGATACCTAAAAGGAATTTATCAATCTCTCTAAATATCTTAAAAATTTGCAGTTGATTTGGAAAATCTGCAGATTTGTAAAGATTTTTTTCTCCAACTCCAGTTGGCAAAGCAAGGAAAAGTACAAGCTTACCATAGCAGAACAATTTTTGCTTTTTGTGCAATGTTAGAATTTCCTTAAAGAATTCCCTGGTTCGGTAGAGTGAAACTGGGAACAAGCGATGCAAAATTTAATTTAAATTTCAGACAATTGAGCACTACAGGAATGAGCTCTATTCACAGAGGTGAAGACAAAATAATGCATTGAACGCTTCATTGACCTCAAAGTTTTTAATACTGCCTTATCACTACAAGTGATGGGTCATGTTCAATTTATCACAAATGTCTGTGCACCCGTCCAAGTTTAAACTTTAAATTCCTATAGGTGACTACCACTCTCGCACACTATAATTAATTTTGAAGTATAAACATTGTAAAATTCCTTTGCCAGCATGATACATTTTCATCAGTTGTAAACCAATTATCATCGAAGTGCCGTTGTAGGTTACGTACGTCGGTTAACAAATTTACTATACTTTTCTTCAACTTTGCCGACACCAAATGAATAATTAAATCTATATATATCATGCTATGTTTGCACATGCAAAATATTTTGTACTGTTCATATCGTTTAAACAACCCATACACACCAGTCGCGTTTAATGAAAGTTAATACATTTCACGCGTCGCTGGTGTTGAAAGGAACCGTTGAAATGTAACAGGGAATGCGTCTCGAGTTTCGTAAACTAAATTTAACACTGAGAATACGAAAGTTTAAAATTTCTGGCACCTAATCCTTGAGCATTTTGCTCATGTCCCAAAAATGAACTCGTATTAGCATTAAACCTGCGATAGAATATCACAACCTGCCAGCAAAATATGACTTACTTGTTAAAAATAACTTATTTTGTTGATAAACTGTGAATTGCGAGTTCGTATTCTCACGATCTCATTGGCTAAAACTAATCTCCTCTTTGCAATGTATATTACCTTCACATCTCGCACGCTGATTGGCTAAGGTTATCTTTGTTTTGAGCTCTCAGCCAATCGGAGCGAAGGGAATTGAAAAGCAATCGTATTTAGAAACACATGTGAGTCATGTATTGAAATCATCGCTGCAATAATAAAGAGAAGCGCTTGTGAATAAACGTTTCTGCATAAATACCAAAATCCTTAAATACACAACGACGGACAATTTAATACCGTGTAGACTTGGCGCCTTTTTTTACAACTTTGCATCTTGTTTGCTCTTCGAGTTGTGGCTTTGCAAGAATGGACGTGCAAACAGCTCTTCCGTCTGTGAATATTTTCAACGAACTCCAGACAGTGCACGAGAAAGGCTATTTCTATGTTTTACCGTCTTTGGAAGAAGATTGGCAACAGGTCTGTAGAGTAAATATCAATGAAGGATTTAGTGAAATATTGAAATAATAGTTGCAATGATTTTATATATATAGTAAGGGTAACTTTGTTGTATTACATACACATATATGTAGTATATTGTATTGCTATATTCCCCAGTTATTACTATGTTTTTATTCGTCTCATGTAATAAAAATAGTATTACTAAAGTGTCCATAAAAGCACAGCTTTATATAGAAAACATGATTTAGACATAGTTCCTTTATGATATTACGGTTTTAGTATTAAAGCTTTAATACTTGTAACTTGTCTACTCAATATATTGTATTTCTATATGCTTGAGTTGTCACTACCGCTGGGTTTAATATAATAATACAACTATATAATATTACTAAGGACAACTTTCCATAAAATACACGATTTTAGATACAGACAAATGCACAAAATGTGTACGATTCATTTATAGTATACTCGAAACGCACGCCAGCTTCAGTAAACGAAATTCGAAGTCCTTTCTTTTATTCATAAACAGCATATGTTTTAACCTTTGTTTCTTTGTCTCCAGACACGGTTAGAAATGGATCGCTATTTATGCCCGGAGTCGAGCAAGACAGATACAACCATCCACAATAATGCACCTTGGAATGACATCCCTTTGACATTTGATCTCGAAAACCTTATGTTACCAGAGGATTTTAGTGCTGTCAACTCGTGTGAGCTCACTTACTCTCATACTGCATTCACTCAGGAAATACCTGCTAGCCAACCTGTATCATATGAGGAAAATAGCAGCCTAGGTCAAAGCTTTGAGTTCAAGCTTAAACCCTTGTCCATACAAGTTCCAAACTGCCAAGAAAATGGGGCAAAAATTACACATAATGTACTGCCTTTAACTCCACCAAGTTCACCTGAAAACAATTCCACAAAAAGCGATGGAAATAGATCTAAACCGAAACACTCACGACTAAATTTGAAGACTAGCACGTTCGTAGTGAATAAGGATTTAACAGAATCGAAGCGTAGAGTCCATAGGTGTCCTTTCACTGGTTGTAGGAAGGTTTATACCAAGAGTTCGCATCTCAAAGCCCACCAGAGAACTCACACTGGCGAAAAACCGTACTGTTGCTCCTGGGATGGATGCCATTGGAGGTTTGCACGCTCGGATGAATTAACTAGACATTTCAGAAAACATACAGGGGCTAAACCATTCAAATGTTCGCACTGCGATCGATGTTTTGCGCGATCTGATCACCTTGCTTTGCACATGAAACGCCATGTTTGACGGCAGAGTGTTTGGCCTTAGACTTTGTGTCAGCGAGTGTTATTTTTCAGGGTTATGACTTATGGAATTACATGGGAATGCTATAGATCAAAATGGCTTGCAATGTATCTCGAACTGCTCGCGTGTGGCGATTGAGTATATGTTTTGCTCGATTCTGATCTGATCCGATTTTTGCATGTGAAGACTTATCTTTGATGCAGACTGTTTGGCTGTAAATTGAAAGGTTTATTGGTTATGGAACTACATGGAATGATTCTATATGGCTTGCAATATGTATGGAACTTGATGGGAATACAAACTCTTGGTGTGGCATATTGGGTATGAAATTGCATTGGGAATTTATGGCCTCTGTACACTCGTGGAGCTTTATAATATTGCTGTGTGTTTACTGACAAACGTGCTTTCGAAAGTGAGAAAATTTATTGCAATCCTAAACATCCTAGATCTCGCAGATTTCCTTCGAAATTCATTTGTTGTGACTGTAGAAAACAAGCAATCAACCTGTCCTTGTGATGACTCCGGTATCCATGGAGCTCAAAAATACAACGTGTTTACTCACAAGACACAAATGTGACTGAAACACGATCCCTTTTAAAAGATTACAGCATGTTGTCAACAGTTATTACAAACTACAATATGCCCACTTCACCACGGGCAGCATAGGTATTACAAGAATTTTGACCTGGGATACTATACTATGATAGCAAATTACACACGCGAAATCATGCAGAGAAAATTATGCAAATATTTTCATTCAAAATTTGCTACAATTTTGCGTTCCCTGAATTTTTGTAGTGAAAATGTAGCAATGATCAAAAATTTCCATGTTGCGATGGGATATTGATTATTTTACGCTGTCGAAGCAAATCGCCAAACCATCTGCCATTCAATGTGCTATAATTATGAACAAAAGCCACACAATGCACTATAATAAAAATCTTGTTGAAAAGAACCATCTTTGAATTGGTCGAACTAGAACATATGTAATAATGTTCCGTGTGTAATAATTGTACAGTGTATGACTGTGTCTATAAATCATTTTCGTTTATCCGTGTTAGGCTAAAAGTCAAAGCGAAAACGATTTATAGTTGCGTATTTTTATAAAGCAAATCCTAATGTAAATAATTGTATGCTTAAATCTTAGATATGATTCAAATTCATGCAAACTTTGAGTAAACACAAATCATTAACAAAAAGGTTACTATTTTAATGTTTCGTCTTTGCCGTCTGAGCAGATTTGCCACAGACTCTCAAATATGGACCTCCAGTGTAGGTAGTACTCTACAAAAAGCTGCCGTGGTTTGTGTCTGAACTACCTGAAAAAAATATCTCAATGTAGTGGGCCAGTGCAGGTAGTACTCTCAATTCTACAATAAGCTGCAGTTTGTGTCTGAACTTCTTGAAGACAAGATATCTTGAAAAATAACTATACTTTCTTCGAAATTTTGAATTTCAGCATAAAACTTTTATATTCTGAGTGTTTCGTTCATTTATGGATTTTTCTATATTTTTAGCGAAATAGTAAATTATCAAGTATTTTGGACTGTGAGTAATAGAATGTTTAACATATTCATGCTTAAAAGAGTCTTTGACTTTGTGAAGTTTTATTTGCACCTGCACGAAAATGCGAAAATTTCACTTCTTAAACTGCCTTTGTTGTCTCTGCATACTAAAACACGTGGTCAAATAACCACGATATTTTCATTCTTTGTGCGCACGAGGCCATCAAAATCGATCTTAGAAATTGTTTCCCCATTTGTTCTTGAGACGGTCGATCTGTTTGGACGAACTTTTGCGCAGTGAAAAATAGCTGTCGATCCGATAATTAATCTACACACGCAAAAATCTCGCATCTTGTAAAAAGTTTGTCAACAAGCCGTCAACAAGTTGTCTTTGTACTGCTTGTCACAAGTTGTCAACAAGTTTGGAACAAGCTGTTGACAACTTGTGACAAGCTTGATGGCATTATCAGACTTGTCGCAAGGTTGTTCCAACAAGTCTGATACAGTCGTGATGTAACAATATTGTTACAACCTTGTAACAACTTACGTGTGCACGATAAGTCGTCTATGAAAACGCGCGCAAACAGACGGTTCATCTCAGATGCGAGTAATGTCAGTACAGGAGCGGTGAGGAACCATCGCCAATCTATCCTAAGAATGGCGATCCGTCAGATGGAAGATTCTGCTTCCGTTAGTGACAGATACATACTAAATATCAGACCAGTGCATCAGACCAACCGGTTTTTGGACCACTTTGGTCCGACGTCACATTTCCTGGTGGTCGTGAGATTCTTGAGATACATGAGTTGTCGACACAGAACTGACTTCTGAGGAAAGTAAAAATGACAACTTGTGGGAATTTCAACTCATTTTCACTTTATGTGATGAAAAAATTGAGCCTCTTGTGCAGAGGTTTCGGTATTAACCGAAAATGTTATAATGAGCGCCCTGGTTATTAACATGCGTACCGCGTCATACCTTGATCGAACGAGTATGAAAGTTGATCATTGGAGTTGATGAGAGTTGACAAGCGAGAGTTTGCCCAACTCTCCAGCCTTAGTCAAACAAGAACAACAGTTGTATGAGAGTCAACTGGACATTACCGATTAAATGAGCAAAAACGCTCATCAACTTTCATCGAAATTTGAACCCGATCAAAGTTGATTAGATGAGAATCATGAGATTGCACGAGAGTTGATGAGAGTTAATACCTTGATATATATTGGTCAAGCGCGCAAAAACTCGCATCAACTTTCATCAAAATTTGAACCTGCTCAAAGTTGATCAGATATAAAGAGTGCATGAGAGTTGGCTGTCACGCGACTTTGGTTAGCTGTTCTTAATTATTAATGCTTTCCCAACACTATCATGTATTCTATATTTAAGTTAAAACATAGTTGGAACACTCATCAGACATTTATTTTGTTAATCTAGAGCTTAAAATGTCCCCGTAACAATGCGTGACTGGAATTCGTAGTTAGTTGTGCTCGAGAATGCGGCCTGTTTCACGCGCGTGAACACGAAGGGCAGAATCGTGCAAACGGTAAGCACGGTTCTGAACTCGTGCGTGAGAACAGAGCTGTATGTATATCATAGGTCATCATAGCACACTGTTCAGGACATCAAGCACTAATAATAATATTTAATTAAAGTGCCACTAACCCCAATTATGATTTTTGGTATTTGTGATATTTGCGTCATTTTATATTAGACGAAATGTATAAAAAATCTTATCTTGATCAACTTTTTCACTGTCAAAGTTGCCGCATATGTTGTTATTATGAGATGAATTGTGAATGAGTTTTTCTTGTGTTGTTCTGCTAAAATCATGTCCATTGTAACAGTGGCGGAAAAGTTGAGCAAAATGAGATTTTTTACTATAAATATATATTACATTCAGAATGATCCAAATATTACACATACCAGCAATCATACATATTTGGGGTTCGTAGCACTTTATACTGTATGATGTCTTTGTTTCATGTGACTCGAATATTAATGAACCTTGACGAGTTTAGGCTTTTCTTTGTTCCCATACAGGAAATTAAACAACTGCCGGACAAATAACAACGAACGCAGATCATTCAAAATACTATTCAACAGACCTGTCAACCTTAAAATTTTAAAACAGGGAGATTTCGCTTTTTAGCCCTTAAAAAACTGTGAGATTTTATCAATAACCGGGAAAGCAAAATTGAAGTCATATGCAGTGTTCAAAACAGTAAAAAATTCTAGTAATTTTCCCGGCTTTATAATCATTATAATTGCATTCGCTTCAACAACTTGTTTAATTTAATTTAATGCTAACATGGCAAGAATCCTGGCAAGACAAAAATAATGAAAATATATTCCCAATCCAAATTCCCTGATCTTAGTCCAATAACCATTGAAGTCAATAACAATAATGTTAAGGAGATTACATCCGCCATTTTACTTGGAGTTACATTGACCAACATCTGAAATGGGATAGGCAAATTAATACCATCTACAATATAATCAATTCTAGACTTTACCTGCTCAAACGTATACGTAGCTATCTCACTTTTCAATCCCGTATTCAATTATATTACGCACTAATCTACCCACACTTGCTATATTGCAGCACAGTCTGGGGCAATGCTAATAACGATCTAATTACGTGCCTACTAAAACTACAGAAACGTGCTGCGAGACTAATTCTTGAGCAGTCAACTGAAGTGCCTTCAATTGTGCTTTTCCGTAAACTCAACTGGATACCTATTTTTAATTTGATCAAAATGAGAAAAATATTATTGGTATTCAATACTTTAAAAACATCTTGGCCGCCGGATCTTCGTAAATTGTTTGTCTTTGTTCGCGACTCTCATCCAATTCCAACTAGATCGTCTATTACAGACTTAAAAGTTCCATACTTCCATCAGTTAAGACTACGCAAGCAAAATCTAAAATTTCCTTCAGTGGTGCAAGTTTATTTAATTCTTTACCTTCCGAATTAAAAGAAATTGAAAATCACTCAATTTATTCCTATAAAAAGAAGCTCAAAACCTACTTTATTCAATTGAATTATGAAGTAGATCACGTTAATAAATTCCGCTGCATCGATTGTAAGCATATTACTCATTGTCAATGTTACTCTCAATAGGATTTTCTTTTTATGTACTACTATTATTTTTTATATATTATTATTTTTTATATATTGTTATTACTATATTATGTCGTGACGTTGTATATTAATTGTATTTAGTATAATTACATAGGTGATTATTGAAAATTCTCCACGCTGATTGGTTGCCGTTGAGGTGATTATTACGCGATAATCACCTAAGCGATTTTCAAAATGGCGGCCGAAGCCTTTTTGTCAATTAAATGACGAAGAAATGTGTATTTTCTTATTTTTTTCCAAATAATCACCTATGAAATTATACTAAAACAATTATTCACCTCAGGCTCTGTGATTATCGTGAATAAAAACCTCGACTTCGTCTCGGTTTTTATTCACCGATAATCACCTCGCCTTCGGCGAATAATTGTTAAATATTTATATAAGTAAATTGTGTTAATGATTGTATCATGCAGGACCCCACTGAAAAACACATTAGTGATGTGGGTATCCTGGATAAATATAATTATAAATAAAATTAGATATCGAGGGCCATTGGGAAGAATACTATATTAAGTAATCAATGTAATCCCTCATTAAATAAAGTTTTATTATTATTATTATTATTATCCCACGTTACATCTCATATTCTTACAATAATCTACTTATCGCTTATAGTGCGAAAGTGGATAAAAAAGCTGAACACTTGTAGTTCAAGGACAGGAGTAAGTTTCAGCTTGGACACGATACCGGAAGACCGGGAGAAAAAGGTCAAAAACCGGGAGTCTCCCGGCGGCACCGGGAGAGTTGACAGTTCTGTATTCAATAGAATAGTGTTTTCTTTCATGGTGCAAAACTAGTGCTTTAGATCTCTGGCTTTAGATATATTTTATAAGGTTTTTTAAATCGAGTAAAAAAATTTCTCAAATATCAGCCACAAATTTCTATGAAATCTCGTTAGATATTTAATCGCACTCCAATTTCCATTCTAGTTTGAGAGATCAGTGGAGATCTAATTGCTTCGCGATCGTTGCCAAGACAACCGCGTCCCTTGGAGAAATCATATAAACATTGCATTGAAGATTGGATGTGATTCATTCAAGTCTGAACTCGATCTAAATATACAACAAAACGACGTAAAATTTTAATTTAGATTCTTGGTTTTATATTTTGCATCAGTTTGAAGAAATGGCTGCAAATTCTGGCAAATTTACGGACAGAAATCCAAATATTTTAGCGGTATGCTTTTGCATTTTACTACCCTGAATTTTTTCTACGTTTTGTATCGGAATGCTGGAATATAGAATGTCTGTGTTTATTTTATTTCTTTTTTGCTTTTAGGCAGGAAAAGTGGTTGGAATTACTGGAGATTCAACTAGCGAATGCTTGGCCGTTCAACACGAGGTAAAAATGTTTTAAAAATTACTTTAAAAAATTGATGTCAAAATTTGATGTCTGTATATATAACTTTTATATTTACATGTCTAAGGTATGCACTTACTGTATTATGGCACCTGTTTAATAATACTTTGAGTTAGAATTTATTTACCTTTCCGCACAATAAGGGAGCTTTAATTATTTATGATATATTATATTATATTATATAGAATTTATTTACCTTCCTGCATGCATGATAGGGGCGCTTTTATTTATGATATATTATATTCTATATTATATAGATTTTATTTACCTTTCTGCATGATATATTTTTTTATTGATTAAAAATTAATACAAGCTGAAAATTTAATAAGGCTCCTAACCTCATATATGTGATCCTTCCTGTCACAATCCAGTGATTGTGACAATCCATGCAGTGATTGTTTTCATTGTTTTTGAAAAATCCAGCTGTTCTCCATGTCACATAGCTCATTGTTTTGATGTATGTGTAACGAGAGGCTATCACAGGAGAATTCATACTTGAAATTTCCATTCACAAAAACCTACAATTAGTTAGGTATATTTTGAGTGAAGATGCCCAGAATTCCGATATTTACCCATAAACCTTACATTGGCATCGCCTTAGTATATATATATACACAAACGTGCACTTAGAGCTTGACAACTGGACTCTGTAGCTCCGTTGGTTAGAGCATAGCCTGAAAACAG
This sequence comes from Paramuricea clavata, assembly GCA_902702795.2. Lineage (NCBI taxonomy): Eukaryota > Metazoa > Cnidaria > Anthozoa > Malacalcyonacea > Plexauridae > Paramuricea > Paramuricea clavata. The sequence continues at coordinate 62,466 of CACRXK020000051.1, forward strand.
ACCTACGTTTCGCCCGCCCTAAAATTTGTGGGTTGACGGAACACTGCACTGGAATCACAGGTTTCGGGTTTCAGTTCCTGCCAGAGGGCCAGGCTTTTAGACAGAAGGGCATCCTGGGACATCCCTAGAACAAAAAATGGACGCCTTTGGACGCCCAAATTCTGGGGGTAAAGGGAAATTATTTTCAATAATTTCACTAACTAAGTATATTAATATATCTGAAACGAAATAGTGAAATCGGAAACGAAATCTCATTATTATACATTTGACATTTTGATCAATTTGATGGTGTACCTGGCTGAATGAAAATGTCGTAGTTAAGTAAAGAAACATAGCAGCACAAACTCACAAAGCCAAGTGTGTTTGAAAAATTTCGAACAAGCTTTGAACAGATACTGACGAAAACTTCAAAACTTCAAAGGTTTTCCAGAGGAACATTTTCTCACCCCTCTACTGTAGATGTTTCGTTAAATACCAAAATTGGACGCCCTCTTTTAAGACCCTGACTAAAAGCCTGCAGAGGGCCTATAGTTACATTTTTTACAACTGCTTCTGGTTAGGTCTCAGATAAATGAATAGAATTCACACTTGACATTTCCACCAACAGAGCGCTATTACAGGGTAATGCATTTTAATTGTTTTACTGCAACGTAGGATTCAGTTCCACCGATGATAAAGAAGTTTTATGAGACGACCAGGCCTGAACCAGGGAAAGCAAGGATACACTATGGCAAAGCAGATGACAGTAAGATTGCATATGAAATAGCCCATGGAGTTAATACAAGAACTTCACTTGTGGTAAGATATGTAGTTAATGTCAGGGATAGATTTACTGGGAGGAGTTGCACCCCCTTAGACTTGGGGGGGTGTGCCAATTTCATTATCAAATCCATTTTGTTCAATTTGGGAAGGCAGTATCCTATCATCATTACCACAATAATTCTACTGAGCCCTTCCTAGGGGCAATGCTTTGCCATTCTACAGAACACTAGCACTTAATGCATAATTCCAAAAATGATTATAATATATTGAACTTGGTCAACGGTCACACCCAGAACTATGACCATGAGTCGATGAGCACTTCACCCTACCAGAAATGGTTACTTTTCCTCGTATATACTCAATAATTATCCTGTGCATATATAGTTCTCAAATCTTTTATCCAAAATATATTCACATGATGATTATTTCAATTCAGGCAGGTGATTTGGTGAATCCCATTCCAAAAACAGCTTTCCGTCAAAGAATGGAAGATAAGAAAGAAAGTGAATATCTCAGTAAGAAAAAGGCACCACTAGGTGAGGTACTACTATTTTAGGTATGAAGCAAATTTATAATAGTTTGTTTGTGGAAACACCACGTAAATTTATTACTGCAAGGCTTTCGATCCGTAAGCCCACTGATGAAGATCCGGGCTTACGGATCGAAAGCTTTGCAGTAATAAATTTACGTGGTGTTTCCACAAACAAACTATCATATGTTTTATCGCCATGCAAACATACAAAGAAGCAATATCAAAAATTGTCTAAAAATTGTCTAGTGAATAGTGATTGACCGATTGTGTCACAGTCGGAAATTACTGATTTATACAACAATCTACCCAATGATTCTACTGATTCTAATTGTTTACCGATAAGGCAAAAATCGCTTCCTCTGTTTTACAATTATGACGTCATGGGCACCCCGGGGAAATCTTGCCCCAGGGCCCACGCAACCTCTCGGCGGCCCTGCAAATCCTGATTAATCCACCTGTTCCCATCTAAGTTTCTTGAACAACGCTTTTTTTTTCAGGCACATCTCATGACCAAATGCCAGGTCTACCTGAGGGTATGGGCCTCTACAATGTCTCCTATGGCATACCCACGTTAAAAGAAGGCAAAGCTGGCGACATCATTAACCCACCTAAATCACGAAAACAGGTTGACCATGAATCTGGCGATGGTCAAGATTTATACAAAGTCAGTCACCATGCTTATGACGTGGGTGAAACATATGACAGAAAATATAACTGGCAACGAGTGCCAAAGACCAGCACGTTCGGTGTGGAAACACCGCACGACAATGATGGTATTCATGTTAAGAAAAGCTTAAAGTGGCTTTATAACACCCAAACGTAAGTTAGTCACGTATTTATACATTCTTAAACTATTTACTGAACTAACTTTATTTAATACTTTTGTGTGTGTGTCTGTGTTGGTGTTTATGTACTCAGGTGAATATGATGTTTGCAATGTTACTCTGAGTGTGCATCCACACCGGGCAAGCTGAAAAGTTTAGTGCCTGACCACGGTGGGAATCGACGCGACCTTTGGGAATATACTAGTCCAAATGCTCTACCAATTGACCATTTGCGTAATAGACAAAATTTTGATCTAAACAAGTCTAGACAAATATTTCATCACAGCTTGAAAGAGCATCAAAAAATTAGTAATATTCCAAAGTTTCGTTGCGAAATGTTGTAAAATGCGGATAATATAGCCTTGCGAAGTTTGCAATTTTCAGTCATTTTAGATTACAAACGGGAAATTGACAGCCTCACAGGGCTGCAAATTACTGTCGGACATCGGACAATGTCCGACTAAATTTGGCAAATGTCCGAGCAAAAGTAATTTTGATCGGACATTGGTCTGATCACAAAAAAAATTGTCACATACATTTTTTTGTTGTGACAAAATCCGATTGCAAATTCACTCAATTTGCATTTTGCAATAAAATTTACGAGGCATTCTAGCATTTTACTTAACGTTGCGCCGGAATGGCGATACATACTTGTCTCGTGATTTATATCGACCAAATTTAGTGATATTGGTTTTTGTCCGACCAAATTCAAGTTATGTCTGACCAAAATTAAAAGTGATCGGACAAATGTCCTGTCAAGTCAAATATTTATTTGCAGCCCTGGTCTCAAAGCGTATCGGGCTGTCAATTTCCCGTTTGTAATCTAAAATGACTGAAAATTGCAAACTGCGCAAGGCTATATTATCCGCATTTTACAACATTTCGCAACGAAACTTTGGAATATTACTAATTTTGTGATGCTCTTTCAAACTGTGATGAAATTTTTGTCTAGATCAAAATTTAGTCTATTACGCAAATTGTCAATTGAGCTACGAGGTCAAAGTCAGTTCGAGTTGGTGATATTTCGAAACTGAGTCTAGTTCCTTCGATATCAATGCATATCAATGTATTGACCGTAGCTCAGTTGATAGAGCATTGGACATTTGGACTAGTATCCCAAAGGTCGCGGGGTTCGATTCCCACCATGGTCAGGCAAACGTTTCAGCCTGCCCTGTGTGTAGTAACACCACAAGCATATAACTTTATTTAAACTAACATTCCTTTGAACATACACTGGAAAAAATTTTGAAAATCCATAGAAGGCCATAGAATGGAAATTGTATGGACCTTCATTGGAAATAGAATTGATTTTGATTATTCATAATAATTTTGTATATTTCCATCCTATGGATATAGTATCGAAATAGTATGGATATACTATGGATTTAGTCAGTGGTGCAATTGCAAATTTCATAATATGGATTTCACATTTTTTCCCAGTGATACATGTAACATATACATATTTCATTTCTTACAGCGAGAAAGCGGCGCATATCGTGTCCCAACGTCTGGAGGAATTTCGTGAGCGTACCCAACCACAACTTGGTAAAGTACATGACCCAATCAAAGACACCATGAACGTACCATCAGATCACACGTTTGGTGTCTTGTTTAAACCAGATGATTATGGCGCTGGAGACCTTATACATGGCCGTACACCCGATAATTACATGAAAAGAGATGAGCATCAACGCGCTGTGTTGGCTGCGGTACGGCAACATCTGAAGAAATCAAACTATCATCATTTTAATGACTTGAAATCAGCTTTTCAATTCTATGACAAGGTATGTGAAGAACCATTTTAGGTTGATGCGAGTTACCATAAAGTGTTCTGATGATATACAGAACTTACATGCATGTACTTAAAATGACCTGATGTTGTACAGAACTCACTGCTGACGTATATATTAGACATATCTTCAATGTGGGCCACCGGCTACCGGTTAAGTGATTAGAAACAGTATACAGAATCCACTGTTGAGTTCAGCATGGTCAGATCATGTTCTGTCTTTTTTCATTTATTATTTATCTAATACATGCGTAAAAATCTCCGATCTTGTAGCAAGTCTGCCAACAAGCCGTCAACAAGTTGTGTTCGCACTGCTTGTCCCAAGTTGTCAACAAAGTTTGGAACAAGCTGTTAACAATTTGTAACAACCTTGTTGATATATTATCAGGTTTGTTGCAAGGTTGTTCCAACAAGTCCGATACAATCATGATATAGCAATATTGTTACAACCTTGTAACAATCTTGTTCATCATGCCCTGTATCAGACTTGTTAGAACAACCTTGTAACAAGTCTGATAATGCCATCAAGCTTGTTACAAGTTGTTAACAGCTTGTTCCAAACTTGTTACAACAACTGGGAACAAGCAGTGCGAACACAGCTTGTCGACAGCTTGTGAACAGATTTGTAACAACTTGTTTGCAGACTTGTAACAACTTGTGTGTTTTTACGTGTGTAGTTTAATATGAATTCCACGTATGTTTAAGGACAAATCGGGCAAGATCAGCATCGAGGAACTCCAGGCGATATGTGAGCAACTAAAACTCCCAGTTGAAGATGATTTGCTCAATTCTCTATTATCGTACTGTGATGTGGATGGTGACAAACAGATTGACTACGAGGAGTTTTGCAAGTTCTTAAATTGGCAAAATGCTTGGCAAGACGAGTTGATGTATCACCAACAAACATCGCAAGAGGTGAGCCGAGTGTTAAATCACCTTTGTATAACAGCGTAAAAATCTCGCATCTTGTAGCAAGTTTGTCGCAACAAGCCGTCAACAAGTTGTGTTCGCATTGCTTGTCCTTGGTTGTCAACAAGTTTGGAACAAGCTGTTAACAACTTGTAACAACGTTGTTGATATTATCAGACGTATTGCAAGGTTGTTCCAACAAGTCCGATACAGTCATGATATAACAATATTGTTACAACCTTGTGTCGTCAACCTTGTAACATTCTTGTTATATCAGGACTGTATCAGACCTGTTAGAACAACCTTGTAACAAATCTGATAATGTCATCAAGCTTGTTACAAGTTGTTAACAGCTTGTTCCAAACTTGTTATACAACAACTGGGAACAACTGTAACAACTTGTTTGCAGACCTGTAACAATTAGTGCGTTATTACGTGTGTATTTCAGCGCTCATAATTAAAACTCGTACAATTCTAGATGCAAGAAAAGGAGAAGCTTCAAACAGAGAACCTAGAACTACCAGATATTCATAAAACAACACGACAGATCGATAACGCCGTTGGCGGGTGGAAGACATCTTCATCTACTGTTAACGCGACTGTAGGACGCTGCAGGACCAAAGGTACTTGACTAACAATTCATCCACGACTTTAACTCGGTTGTGGGAGAGTTGTTTTTAAGGCACCTTATTGACTAACTTTATAAGGTTGATATTGGATAGTTCCACCAATTCTAAACAGTTCTTTCTGAGGTCCAGTAAAGGTCATTTCTTAGTTGCACTACAAGAGAGAACCTAAACTAACTTCAGTTATACGGGATTGTTGTATCAGTTCAATCAAAGCTTTGTGATCCAGAAGGACACCTAATTCTTCAATACATTTCAGACTGGAGATCGTATGGAGTACCGACAATACGAAGTGACCTTGCCGCTCCACGCATCAGAAGAATTTCAGATAGAACTGTAAGTAAATGAGGGTGTCCACGGACCTTGAAAATCCTGGAAAGTCCTTGAATTGGAAAAAAAAATCCAGGACTGGAAAGTCCTTGAAAATCAGTAGAAGTCCTTAAAAGTCCTGGAATTAATTTTCTTAACTTCCAGCTGTGTCAACATTAGTGATTTTTATTAAAATTACTGAATAAAGTGAATTATTTGCTGGTTAAAGTCTAAAATCCGTACCATTTGGTAAATACTTGGAAACACCTTCGAAACCACAACTAAACTTAAGGCCTGGTCAAGCGAGGGCGAGAGTTGGGAAGCGAGAGTTTGCATTAGCTCGCATGCCCTGGTCAAACGAAGACAAGAGTTTGATGAGAGTTGATGAGCGTTGACTAAATATTACTCTCTAAAACTCTCATCAACTGTCATTAAAATTTGTACCAGTTCAAAGTTGGTGACTGAGAATTGACGAGAGTGTAGGAGTGTATGAGAGTTGGCAGTCAAACGCGAACGAGAGTTGCAACTCTCATCGACACTCGTACTCTTTTGACCGAGCCTGTTTGTAATGGTAGCTTGTTGTACAGGGTTTGTACAGGTCATGCAGGAAGAGTCAAATTCAAGGACATTCAAGGCATGTATCAGCAAATTCAAGGACTAAATACTGAAGAAGAAGGCGTTAGAAATCAGCAAAATCTGACGTTGAATTGTTCAAAACGTAACTTTATAATGAGGTCAGATATGAACATGCAAAATCAGTTCAACAAAATGTCCGTCTTGAATGTCAAACAATTTCAGAAAATATCCAAAAACTAGAGCAAGACGAATTCAAGCACATTCAAGTATTTCTTTACAAATTCAAGGACATGCAAGGCCTTGAATTTTTGTTTTCAAATTCAAGGACATTCAAGGACTTTCAAGTTTTGTACGAACCCTGGTTGTAATAGTAGCTGAAGAATTAATTTCTATATGTCTCAACAGAATTATGGCGATGAGTCAGATGCTTATGGTTTAATCAATCCGTCAGTCTACAGTAAGCATGGTGTACATGAAAAAGACTTCTTTCAACACAGAAGCCCGAACGAGGTACAGTAGCTATATGTCAATTAATGCTGAGTATGTTCGTCCTTTAGTTTGGGCACACTCGCTGTCATCTGATGGGGTCAGGGACGTCGCTACTGGGTGGGGGAGGGTGTTACACCAAAAAGTTTACTGAAAAGCGCAAAGAAGTATTTTGTATCGCGCGAATTTTTCACCTTGTATAGGCTAAAAACACGCCTTACATGCAAGCATACACTTTTTCATCACGAGTTTGATGGAGTCAGTCCGTTGAAAAGTTAATGGTCAAAATGTTCTTCAAACTTGGTCAAAATATCAGGACACTCCCCCAATGTTAAAGACTTCGCGACGTCCCCTGTTCACCATTTCAATATGTAGTTTTACTTTAAATTTACTTTAAATCTTTCACTAATAATAAACCTTAATTTATAGGTACACCGTGTTATAGATAGCGTTGGAATCAGAATGACAGCGGAAACATTCGATGCATTATGGAGGAAAGCTGCGTCGCAAAACCCACAAGGCTTGGTAAGATTTATATCCCACTGCTATTCTCATTTGTTAGTTGAGTCGACTTGGAGAACCACAGAAACATGAGAGAGAATTTATAATGGATACTGTAGCTCAGTTCCATCGAAATTCTTCTCCCTGGTGATTCAATAACGGACATCTCTTAGTGGTCCAGTGTTAACCTAACTAAAGTTTATTTCTCCAATATTAATTGCTCTATCATTTATTGGTTCTGTACTTCTTTGTTACCACAAGGCATGGCCGGATTTTGAGGGGAGGTGTAGGGAGGTGCGCTGCGCAACTCCCCTGAGATCGTTTTGCACCTCCCCTGAAAATTTTTGCACCTCCCCTGAAAAGTTATGCACCTCTATGGGGGAAAAGTTTCAATGATAGATCAGAGTGAAAATTTGACATTTTGTGGTTGCTTAGGGTCTACACTTCGTAAGAAAGTTTTTCTGTAAAATTGAAACAGTAATAGCCATTCATCTCTGTATCAAGTACAGTACCCTTTTAATGCAATGTTTTGAAAGAAACTTTGCAGTAACTGTATTGAAGAGCAAAATTGAATGAGTTGTACAGTCTGATAATTCATTAATACACTACATGCATACGTCACGTCGCGTTGACTTTGGCCCATTCTAAGCCCTAATTTTCCATGGGGGTCGTGAGCTAGACCGCTGCACCTCCCTTAAATTTTTCCACCTCCCCCACTATTTCCACCAAAATCCGGGCTTGCTACAAGGTTGACCTAGTTCAGCAGTATTATAAGCAACGCACTGATGAAATTTTCAAATGCTAGTTAAACACTGCTGAGTTGATGGCTGATAAACATTTCATTTTGTCATTTAGGTAAGCGTGAATTCATTCAAAAAAGTGTTGGACACGATGCATGCTGACGAGCAATTAACTACACAAATGCAAGAAGTCTAAAACACGCGATGAACATAAAAATACCGTGTATTTAAGAAGGTATTTCGTTACTTACAAAGGTATTATAATTGTAGATATTGAATATTGTATATATATATATATATGCATTACTAACGATAAAATCATTGTTGATTTAGAAAACCTATATTTTTAGAATAAAACAATCCTATATGTTAATTAAAAACCATGTACAGTACCCTACTAGTTGGTATCAGAAAAAAATTGGGAGACTTTGGGTTTAAACCCTGGCTGGACTAACACTTGTTGTTAGCTAGCCATAATTCTGTCTTTGCTAAAAACTGCTGCCTTTGCTAAAAACTGCAATAGATGGGTAATTCCCTAAGCACATTCTTAGAGAAAGAGAGTTAATTCTTTGCAAAGTATCCATAATTATTCTTTTCCACTAATTATACTGCACACATGCCATGGACGGCAACTAGCGATGATCTTAATTGTAGCACAGACTGGCATTTCGGTAAATATTCCACGTGGACTGAAGAATCGCTTCTAACCAGATTCAAACCAACACTTTTCAAAAATCTTGCTACTGGATGGTCGTCAGCAAAAACTTCTGAAAACTCTATGTTGTTTTTATTCACATCTGTCGATTGAATCACTTTTTGTATCTAAAACAAAAGATTGTGAAGTAATATAGGTGACCTGCATGGTTTCACCATCTGACCATCATGATATTTCTATTACCTATGGTGTCATTTAAACACTAGCTGTCACGCAGCAGATGGTACATGGTCAATGAAAATGGTGAGAATTAATGTGCAGGGCAGGAAAAAAATAATTTTCCCGGTAGCACATGCACAGACAAAATTTTCCTGACCAACGGAGTATTTTTGTACTAAATCTGCATGTGCATAAACATATAGTACGTGTTCTAGCCGACCATGGTTTTAAATTCAAGGAATAATGTCTGTCAACCATATGTTGTTGCGCCCAAAGTGGGACATAGGTGTTAAGGTTTCCTTCAAATTTTCAATAGCAAATCTTCATTCAAACGAATTTCCTGCAGCTGTTTAACATTTCCTGCGAGCAGTGCTCATCTATTTTTTCAACCCCTGAGAATGTGATCAGTAGATATGATTCTTGCAAATGATAGAATGGATATGTAATTCATACTTACGGGTAACATTATGTCATTTCTATGTGAGATATCACAATCTGTAAGAGTCTGAATCTGTACATTACTCATTTCTGAAAAACAGGAAACAAGACTGTTATGATTATGATTATTCAGCTCGCTTCACCATCTGGGCTTTTGAGTGACCAATCACATCAAGTATTACGCTTACCTATATTACCTACTAAGCTTAGACTATTTATTTTTACAACCATTTTTTCCCTAAGGGACCGGTCATTATTTATGGTGGGGGGTGGCACCGAAGAGAAATGTTTTCCGTGTCAAAAATTTTGCTAACCCAACCATTAAAAAGACAAAAACTTGATTACCCAACCTCAAATATCAATTAAAAAATAACTACCCACCCCTGGCCAAAAACTTAACAAAAGGATACCATTCAGTTGTCATACATGTCCTTTATCACTTCAGTGACATGAGTTTGATAAATGCTTGTGAAATTTTCTGCAGTCTAAAGTTTCATGTTGTCTGCACATGTACTTTCTTTGGAAACACAATTTGTTTTGTCAAACTATGATCAAGATAGTGACTCTGATTGATTCACATATTGTATTGACAAATGACTGTTGACATTGCTTTTCAGTCTCCAATATTTCAGTGGGTCATGCTTTGAAATGACAATAAATTTTTATTACCCAACCCTTGAGTTGTTTTGTTTTTCATTTACCCAACCTTTTACTTACTCAAAATTTTGTTTACCCAACCCTTTTCTCTTCGGTGCCACCCCCCGCCTTAAATATTGACCGGTCCCTAACTACAGTATGTTTATCCTAACCCACCCTGTCAAGTTTCCCTGTGGGAGGAAACCGGAGAGCCCAGAGAAAAACCCAAGACTTTCTGCATGTTGACTGAATGACTCTTTTCACATTGAGTCCACACATGAGTCCATATCGAGAATTGAACCCACTGTCGAGCAGACCTGCCAAGGTTCCCGCATTTCGCGTGAAAGTTACGCATTCTGCTTTTGTTCCCGCTGTCCCGCACGCATAACTAAAATGATCTTAAAGTTACGCATTTTTAACATTATATGACGCTATCCCACTTTTCGTACAATAACTCATTGACAACGCTTTGTACAAACGTAGAATTAGAGTTAACAACGTTAGAATTAGCGTCAGACGCATCGTGGCCTGCGGTACATGCCCAAATACGATACATGTAAGGATGGCTCGGAATGTGTTATAGTCATTATAGTATTTAGATATGTAATTTATATTGTGACGAAGTTTATAAAATTTTAAAAAAATTTTAAAAAATTAAAATACGCTTTCTGACGATCTGGAGACTCAAAATTTCCAAAATTTTCTCAATTTTCCTAGTCACATTAAACTGTAAGTAACACTGTCATATTGATCAGTAGTTACTATTTTAGTTATCTTCGTTATTAGGCAGTAGTAAAACATTGAAATCTTGGGTAGGAAAGACTCTATAAAAATGCTATTTCCAACGGTCTAGAGAATTCAAATTTTTTTGCTTTCATGGTTGCTCGGCGCCAACCATGATGGCGCCTCGTGGGCGACGCAAAATCAGGTGAATTGAAACAATTCCGGTAAATCTAACCTCCCCCCCCCCCAAAGGCAAAGTCCTCGCAACGGCCCTGGTCACGCATTCTTATCTTCCGAACTTGGCAGGTCTACTGGTCGAGATCAAGGCTGAAGGCTAAATTATTTAATTACTGGGCAGTTCTATTCTATCAGTTCTACATAGAGAAAACCTGCAGTGTTTGGTACATCTCTGTTGGTACATAGTAAAGTAATTTTATTTCTATACTGGCTGGATATAGTCCTATCATGTCAGAATTGTTCCTTCCCTTATTGGTCCCTTGTGACTGCATATAGCAGGAATCTCACACTGCAACCACACCCCTCCTGCACTAACCTGACAAACAATCCAAGAGAACATAGAGGGACTTCAATAGATCCAGCTTTTCTGGATAAACCAGTTTATTTTTCTCTTTGTCAATCTGAAAACCTGCTTTTACTAAGAACTTGAAACAATCTGTTGAACAATCTTCCGAGAATAATTTCTGTAAGTGTTGAACTGTAATCTTGCATGTTACATCTTCCCCTTGCAAAGTGTCAATTGCATTTTCAACCTAGAAATGTTGTTATAAACATTTATCTTATGTCAAGGTCGTCTTTTGTTTGCCAAAACCATAGAAGTATTTCTATACAGTATACACTTGTCAAGTTTTCCTTGTCCAAAATATGGCATGACTAGCTTTGGATCATTAGGCTCTTTGGCAAGGAAATATTGTCAATTTTTTGCTGTACACATGAGCATATAAAACTTGTCAAGGAAGACTAAAACTCATCTGTACGGGGCTTAATAACTAAAGACAGTCTGTGAGGATCGATGGATGATAACAGGGATGGATCCAGCATGATCTGGTATAGGGGGGGTGTGTGCTCTGCCAGCTCTGGTGCTGAGTTGTGTCAGTCATGTGTGCCGCCCGCCCATCAACTTGCTTCACTACTGCAAAGTCTTGCTTGACTACTGTATTTGAATTGTAATTGTTATTCACAGTTCACTTATCATCATACCCGGGGGCCTGGGGCAAATTTTTTTTTAGGGGCCCCTATCTAAAAAAATTTTTCCGGAGAACAACCTCCACCCCCAATTGCCAAAAAATTTTCGGTCAGTGTACCATTTTAGGGGTAAAAAATTTTTCTGCACGAGTACGTTGCAATTGTTTTACAGGGACTTTATCTCATTTTTTTATGCCAAATTTTGGTACTTATAGCCCAAGAAAACAGATATCTTGTCCTTTGCGCAGAAATATTTAACACACAAAAAAGACTGGGGCCCAACAAAAAATTTTCAGGGGCCCCAGCACCTCGGGGCTGCCCCCCCTCTTTGCGGCCCTGGTTATTACTCAAATTACTGTATCTCATTTTGCCTCTAATAATTTTTTGCTTTATCATGAAAAATAGCACCCCTCTGGCCAGGGCTAGGGTGCACCCCAGTAAATCCATCCCTGGACGATAATGGATGATCCTATTACAGTAACTGTAAATTGGGCCCTAAATAATTTGAAGATTCAATCAACAAGAAATACTTACAACAACATTCAACTTGAAAGCACAAGTTGGTTTATTTTTCAGAATTTTTCTCAGCATAGTAATTAAATCATTACTGACTTCATTTGTAAGTAACCCACTTAAGGCTTCTTGTACACTTTCAACTACAAAAAATATAAAGTTCCGACTAACGATATTGTTGAACGTATGAACACAAGCTTGCATAATAGTAGAGTATGACAATAATTAAAAGATGATAGACTAATTAAAATTATCTTTCTAAAGGATCAGAGTCAAACACTCATGACTGAAACAGTGATCGGAATTTTCCATTAATTGTCTTTTCATTCTTTTGAAAATATTCCTGTTCCCCGACAGTCACTGATCATTAATGTTTTGTCATATTTGGGATGTTATTATGCCAATTCTACAACTTATAATTATTTTGGATAACTGACTTAATTGTTCTAGTTTACAACACGCAATCGGAATAAAGGTCGTCAAAATTTAAGGTATGATAATTATAACTAGTATGTGTATTTATCTACCTTCAAAAATTTTATCTCCACCCACAAGAGGTGCATCAGTTACGTCATTCCCAAGTTGTAGGTTTAAAGCACCGTTATTTCCAACTTTTAATTTGTAACATGTATATGCTAGTGCGGTTCCAAGAGGTATGGTATACTGTCTGTGTTGTTTTGTATCACTTGAGGCATCGCTGTTTAGCTTCAGTGCAACTTGAGGGCTGCCACCAAGATCAGCTAGAAACAGTAAAGTTTTTAATGTCAAGTTGACGGTTCAGTGAGGGATAGATCTACTGGTGGGGTGCAGGGGTGTGTGCACCCCCCTAGTGGTTGCAGCCCCTACCCCCTCCCCCGCCTTGAAGAAAACTCCGGTATTCCGTATTTGAGTTGTGAATACTACTTATTCCATTGAAACAATTGATTTTCAAATCATAAATATTTCTGACATACCACCAAAATTCATATCCTCGTCAAGAATTTCAGATGATAAACCAGATGTCACCACCATACCAATTAAAAACAAACTTCTTTTTTTACAACTCTTGATTGCTTTCAATAACGGATGGTCAGTTTTCACCATCTTGCCATTAACTGCGTCGTACAGTTTTTGCCATAGCACTTCCTGTTTCATCACATTGCCAAGCTTTAACGAGACTTGCATTGTCTCATTAACACTAACATCAACATCAAACTCCTCTGCTATCTTGCCGCCAATTTTGCCAGCTTTATGAAATGATGGTGTACTTGAATAGTTTTGAAACAGTACTGATGAGCTTTGCAGATTTTTAACATCAACAGGCTGGAAACAAATAGCTGTTATATAGAACAAGTAAAGCACATTCGATAGGGTGCATGCATTGTCAGAGGGTAATGTCTAAAAGGGATGGGCGAGAGGTAGTTTATGAGCTGGTTCCAAAATTGAAATAAGAGTTTGCGTCAGTATTAGGTTAGTGTGGGGGTTAGGGTTAGGTAGGTTTAGTATGGTTGCAAGTGGCTGGTTATTGATTCTTTTACGTTTTAATGATCTTAAAACTGGCGGTCATCTTGAAAACTTGGCCCTAGTCCATCCCCTTTAGCCACAATCATTGTCAGAGCTATACATTCAATAAATCGCCCGGGGGGGGGTGTGTTTCGGACCCCCTAATGTGCCATGTTACTGTAATAATGTTGACAGCAGGGACACCGGAACGATGTGCAAGGGGGGCAGATTTTTGTGAACTAGGGCACTTTTGAATTGATATATACTAAGAGATGTTTGCAAAACATCGGGAGTTGAACTTCGCCTAATCATGTTTTCTATTTCTTGGATGATAGGGTTGTGAGGGGGTTCTCCGCCAGGCGATTGTGCTATTCTTGAAGCTCAATGACTGCATTTCTTGCGTTTTCTGAAGCAAATTCATAAAAGAATTGCACTAACATTTCTAACAATTCGCTATTTCGCCAAGGCAATCCTTTAGATTGAAAGGGCACTTTTGCCCCCCTTGCCCCTCCTGGTAAAGGGCAACGGGGGCAGCTGCCCCTCCGGCCCCCCAGTTCCGGCGTCCCTGGTTGACAGATTTTGTAAATCGAGAAACAGTTGCGAAAAATGCAACTATAGGTCCTCTGACAGGAATTAAACCCCAACTGATGAACTGAGCCAGTTGTTGATATATATAGTAAGGTCTATGGGTAAATATTTTGGTGCCTCACGGGTTTTATCGATGAAAATTTCGAGGGTAAATTTTATACATTACTGTACATAAAGTAATACTATATTTCTATTTATGTTAATTATATTGATACAGTAACCTACCTCGATCAAAACATCATTCAGTGTCAACTCGGTTGGAATATATTTATACTCAGATTTCCAGGGTAAATGCCATGGGCGAGTCTTGCGTTCGATCAACGAGAAAATCTTACAATAATCTGCCGAGCAGCGATTTGGCACAGCCACTAAAGTTTTGTCGGAAACGTCTTTAACGACTTGATTAACCGACGCGTCAAATAACGACATTGCTCAGTCTGACATACAGTATTAAATCTTTCCGAAAAGCTGTAGTTTTCCTATGATGTTTCACACGAAAAGTAAATCCTTTTGATTTTGTTCGGACCGAATACACAGAAGAGAACGATTATGTCAGATTTACTAATGTTTGACTTTATACTTCCGCGTTCCTGGAAATTTTCTGGCCTGCTTACCGCAAATTATTTCAATGCCGCAAACCTCTATTTTATAGTCACACCCTATCAAGTAAGCCCCCTCTCTAATAAGACTGGACCCCACATTTTACAGGGAGAAATTTAACCCCACCCCCCTCTATTAAGACACCCCTCCCAACCACTTCATAGAAGTTCCCGTTTTATAAGTTTACTGCATTTCGCACTTTATACTGGCTTGGGGTGATTTGGCCCCACTCTCCAATGGCAATAAGCCCCCCCCCCCACGCAAACATTAAATAATCCCCCCCCCTCCCCCACCCCACGCACTCAAGGGCTTAGCTAGTGGAGAATTTGCTGCAAATGTACTGCATTCTAATAGAGGCTAACTAGTAAAAAATAAGTATAAAAATAGTAAAAAATAGCTCATCAAAACACGTCAAAAGTAACAGAAAATTTGACAAAGTTGTTTTTGGCCCCTTTTTCACAACTTTAAAAATACTTTACAGCCTTTGCTGAACGCGTTTTTTTGCGTAAAAACAACCTACAAACATCTAATGTTACTAAAAAGTGCATCTAAAAACTTCTTAGACGTTTTGGGTGCAAAAAGAACTGTAGAACCATAGCTAGAACCACGGAACATCTATAGTAATTAGTATTGCATAATTACAGGTATAATTATACTTAGACCGTGATAATTATGCTAATATATTTCGTGACTGCGTGTAATGGAATTTAATATAAACACGCAAGATGGTGCCTCAGTGATGGTTGTTGTTTTTTTTGAGATGGAAAAAAATCCTATTTTTTTCTTTATTATATGTTTAAAAAGACAACCTGTTGCATTATGGAAGAAACAAGGAACTTCTAGTTCGATTTTATAGGACAAAATATGTATTTGAAGAGACGATACTTTCTGTTCATCTGCTGAAGAAAATTTGTGGCATTTGATTTCATGAATTTGTGAAATATGAATTTTGATTTTCAGGACGGCAGGGCTTACCAAAGGTTAGTGTAACTTTGAAACTTGATATGTTTAAAGTTTTTATTAATAAAGGCAGGAATTTACGTAGCATATGAGGGAAGTATGGTCTGTGCAAAATGTCAAAAGACTATTGTGCTATCATGGAGGGGGGTAGGGGTGGGGGGCAAGGAAAGAATTCAGCTTGCTCAAAAGTGAGTTGCTAGAGAGTTCAAGGTATGTGACATGGCTGGTTCAACAACATGATTTTGAAACAAAAGATATGTCATGCAAAACAAAAACTGTGATCCCATGTGTATCTGAATGGCTTTGTCATTCTCAACACAATGTTAAACTAAGCATTGTCACATCTTTCAAGCAACATGGAAACTTAATGCGACCCAAGAGGTTGAAATAATTACACATTGCATTGCTTTAGCTGAACTTAGATGTTCGTAAGGTTATTTGAAAAAGCTTCAAACATATGTTGCAGTAATCACATTGCTTCACGCTCATTTTTGTCTCTTGAGCTGAAATTCAGACCGCGTCGTTGAGCCGGTCTCGTCATAGATCTTAAGCTCTCTAATATCTTAGAAGGTCTTTCGTAACTTGGAATGAAGAGACTTTGTTGAAAATATTAAACTGTTTTTGATATTTTTCTAACCCAATATATTTCTTTGGTGGGAAATTACATCAGGGTTATGCCAGCTAGGTAGGTGCTCCAATATTTCAAAATATTCAACTATCAAAAATATTATAAAAAAGTACAAGTAAAACGTCAACATTTTGTGTGAAGGCCCAGTTCAGCTACTATCGAGCAACAACCCTTTGGCCGCAGGCGTTTCAACCAAAGGCCCTTCAACCCTTTTGCATGGCCGGATTTTGATGGAAATAGTGGGGGGAGTGGAAAAAAATTAGGAGAGGTGCAGCGGTCTTGCTCACAACTTCCACGGAAAGTTGGGGCTTAGAACGGGCCAAAGTCTCAATAGTGTACATATGTATCAGTGTATTAATTAATGAATTATGAATGAAGTTTATTAAAAAACATTGCATAAGAAGGGTACTTGACACAGAGCTGAATGGCTATCACTGTTTCAATTTTACAGAAAAACTCCCTCACGAAGTGTAGACCTTAGCTAAGCAACCAAAAAAAGTAAACTTTTCACTGTGATCAATCATTGAAATTTTCCTAAGGGGAGGTGCAAAAATTCTCAGGGGTGGTGCAAAACGATCTCAGAGGAGGTGCGCCCCTCCCCACACCTCCCCTCAAAATTCGGCTATGCCCTTTTTGCTACTAACTTCCTGACAAATGGCCTTCACTTAAAACATTGAAGTTCTATTTGTATTTTTCAGGTACTTGAATTCCCCTCTCAGTCTGCAGTTGGTGTTATTGTCACTACCTACTAGAGGTGTGCATCGGATCGGATTGGACGTTTATAATCCGACAATTGCCTAATGTTTAAAATCCGATCCGAAATTGTCTAATCCGAATCCGATTCGATCCGAGTATTGAAAAAGAATTCCGATCCGAAGAATTCTTTAATAAAATAAATTTCTCATTCAAGTTGAAATGTTTAACCAAATAAATATAAAAGCAAGAAATACATGTCAAGAAGCTGACAAAGTGACGTCCAATTAAAGTATCAAACCTACTCTACTACTTTTTTATCATTTTGTAGACATAAATGTTTCATTGGAGAAGAAATTCCTTTCACTAATTGCCTCCAGCCATAATGGTTGCAGCAAGTTCGTCGAGCTTTTCCTTCATATCCCCTTCTGTTGCCGTGTAAAAATCCACATCGACGCAAATACATATTGGGAAGTTCACTGGCGGATTCGTAAAGCGGAACACAATTATCCTGTTGTCGTTTTCGAAGTTGGTGCCCCTTTTTAAAGATTGGAGATCACAATCTGTCAACTTACATACAAGGACAACACGATCTTGGTTTAACCATTCTGAAATCCATGGTCGAATCTCGTTTTTCATGGATTCTGAAAAATGACCAGCGTCCGGGATTTGTAAGATCTTGACATTACTAGGAGCGACTTTTATACTGCCTGGTGGAGGGTAGGTGTTCAACGCATCACAGAAATTATCAGTTCCTGGTTGAGGTTGTTGAGAGTTTTTGTGTAAAACCAAAAGTCGGACGTGTTTTGTTTGCTCTTTTTTTGCTTTCGTTACCATCCTGGGCTTGTCTTTCGAAGCCTTTGACTTACTAGCTCCCATTGCTGTTGAAAAAAACACATCATTTGGCTCAATCCCCACATTCACAAGCACCATTTAACCCATCGAGTTGCATTGCCAGCCTTCGTAATTCACCTTGGCACTCAGCAATTGCCGAAGCAAATGCCGGGGCATATTGAAAATGTATAATTCTTACCTTACTTGGCAAAAACCCTAATTTTGCCAATGCAATAACGAGGGCCAACTGCAACCCACTCTGCCCTACTTTATCATTTGATTCTAATTGTTTTTCTCTGTGCTGTTAAATTGAAGCTGGCAAGGAATGTGCTGACATTTCATATTTTGACCTCAATTTAAAGAGTAACACTATGGTTTTATGAATCTAAAACTTAATCAGTTAACCTGTGAATAAGCAATGTGCCCCCAATGTACGTACCCCCAATGTACCATACTTTATTACTTTACTCTCTCTAATGCCAGATAATTTTACCAACTCATCAAACATCTAGAGTATTCTGCATGAATGGTATCCCCAGACAACTTTAACATAGCCAAAATGAAAATACAATTGCATCTTATTCAAACCCATTGAAGCTTCACATTCCAAGTGGTTTTTGATTGAAAGGAATTTAAAATGCCCTTAAACTATAATTACTAATCGCGAGCAAATACACTTAGCAAGAGTCTTCTATTTATCTAGAAACAGTTGCAAATATGATTTTGTACAGTGTACCATTAAAAAACGATATAAAAGACACACGTTTGATATACTATCAATTTAAAAACATTCGTAAAGCAGTCAATAGTTGTGACAGAGCACTGAATTGTCTTTAAATATGTTGCAAAATACCCAAAGTTACGCAACTGTTAACAATTCATCTCAATACCTGACATGTAGGGTGTCGTGTTACGTTCTTGATGTATTTATGTATCATTAAACCCCCCGCAAAAGGTCTTCAAAGCCAGAAAATTAACTACAACATTGATATTTGAACCAGCGTAAACAGTGTTTATCTAGAAGATAATTCAGTTATAACACCCTTACTTGCTCTCTGTATTCTTCCAACGAGCCAAAATGTTAATTGCACTTTTCTGTATGCCAAAGAGTTCTGTTTAGAACAGTGCCAGTGTTTGTAAAGCGACTATTTTTGTAGATTTTCTCAGCTTCAAAGTTGAATGGAAGAAAAGGCGTTGTTGCTATAAATTTCTGTGTTGTTGCGTTGTTTCACACAATTCAAACGTAATACGTCGGTGACGTCACGAGCGTTTTGAGCCCGCGTTGAACTTTTCGTAATGCGCGTTTCTCAGATTTTGCGGAGACTTTATAAGAGGTCATGCCCTACTGTATTATTGTCTGTTCTGCAACGATTTAATGCTTAAATTTGAGCACAAAAGTATAACTAAGCATTTAACTAATCATGCATGTGAGTGAATTGTGCGGCGACCGACGTTAGCTTATTAGACATAGGAGATGCAAGCGCCCGCAGCGAGATGTGAATTGCTGCCGTGCGCGGTTTGGAAAAGTAGGAAAACGCTATGTTAAACTTTGCAACTTTACCTATCTGTTTTCGCATAAGTTGCGCATCAAATTCTAAGTTGCGCGAATTCTACAGGGTGTGTAAAAAACGTCCGCAAATTTGTGAAAACTTTATGCAAACAAGGGTAGTTGCATGGGGTCTGCAAGTATCTTTACTACTAAAATTATTTTGAAAGTAAAATTTTGCGGAATTTGCAGTTTGGCGGACATTTTCGGGAACTGTGCGCATTTTTATACACCCTGTATAACCTGCTGTCGTCACTCCCGTGCGCAAATTTGTTATTGCGCGCGCGCTGCGCGCGAAGCATTGGGCCAGTACTTGTTATGTAATTGTTTGCAAAATTGTAACCAGGTATAATAATATCAGACGTGTTTCCCTATAGCATTGCCATTGGTTTTCAAAGATAATTTCTTAGTGAAAAGTGTAGTAACCTAGCACTGAAGGCGCAAATGCAATATAGTACTTGGCATCGTCAGTCGTTTAGGCGGTATACGCCGTGCATGTTTAAGGTTAAAATTGAACTGCAGAACAGATGGGAATTGATTGTTGAAGGATTGTGTAGATGTGAATTTTATCCACTTACAGACTTACTAAACCTAACCAGGAGCAGATGCGGAAAATGCAACTATAGGAATCGAACCTGCTGTCCTGCGATTCCGATGCAGCCGTCTAACCAACTGAACTACAGAGGCCAGCTGTCGAGTTCTTACCGCAAGTTCTAGTGGAAATGAAACTGATTCAAGCATTATACATACAAGACTTAGATTAGGATTCTGCGCACTTAATGATTACTTGTAGAGAATAATAAATTGTTGTAATTCTCCTTTGTGTAGGCTATATGTTTGGTCTTGAAAACATTACGTGGCCTCCTTTTTGCTGCTCAAGGCAATAAACTTCTTACCTCGCGCTCTGCTGCTCAAGTTTGTGGTCAAGCATAGCTGGCGAGCAACGACAGTTGTTTGGCGGTATAGATCAGCGTTTTATCTTGTCGTTTCTGCTTGTCAAATACTTTATCATAGTGTTCTTTTTTGTATTTGTCTTTGTTGTGTTTGATGCAATTATCGTATATATCCTTTTTCGTATTTGTCTTTTTTGTGTTTAACTTTGTAATTTTTATTTAAAAAAACTGTATTGTCAATGTGAGCCCCATTGATAAGCCTTGGCTTTCGGGGCAAACATATTAATAAATTAATGAAATTTATAGATAAAAATTGAGGGTTTCACAAGACGAATTGTTGAGATTAACCAGATGGAATAACAGAGTCTACATTTGGTGTTTGTCCTGAAACATACCAGACATATTATCAGACGAGCTTCGCTTGAAATGTCGAGGTTTTACTGTAATTTTCCTCGGGTAGCTCATAGACAAACGATTTTCGACTTTGTCTATAAGTTGTAGAATATTACATGTACCATTGCACATTTTTGTTTTAATATTGAGCACAGATATTCCACCATAGATAATACAATGGCAGACGTGCCAACTCTCACGGTTTTGTCGTGAGATTTTTGATGTTTTCTCACGGGAAGTATACTTGGCCCTCTTCTGTTCATCTGTATAAATGATTTGCCAAATTGTCTCGAACACACAACATCTAGAATGCTTGCAGATGATACCAGTCCAACAGCTGTGCTTGAAACATTGGATGAAGTAGAGCAGAGGACAAATGAAAACTTAATGAATGTCCGAAAGTGGGTTGTCTGCAAATAAACTTAGTTTAAATGTTGCGAAAACTGAGTACATTGGATCACGGCATGAGATAAATAATACGGATGCCCAACCTAGAGTTAAAATCGATAGCCAATCGATCAAAAGAGTGAAACATGCCAAAGTGGTTGGATTTCAGATTGAAGAGTATTGTAAATTGCGGGGAAAATATTGAATTTCTGCTCTACCCTTTCGCGCAAGTACATGTCCGCCTTGCGTACCTATTTTTCGTTTTTTGTGAACTTGTGTGCTCGTAACCAATATTAGTGGTACTGATCCAGTTTCTCGAGGTCACTGGAGCCACGGTTAATTTAGCTATCCAGGTATATGTGAGGTCAGTGTTGATGAACTGATATCCAGTCGACAGGAGTCAAATCCAGTTATGTTCATTGAACTATAAGTAAACTTATAGTTCAATGGTCATGTTTGAGGTTCATTCCCATCCAACGCGAGCGACTGGGGACGAGTCGGGGTCTGTGGCAGGGGCGTAGGAACGGGGGGGGGGCAGGGGGGCCATGGCCCCCCCAAGTTTTGGCAAGTGCCCTTTTTACAGCAGCAAAGTGCCCTTTTTGTGCCTGAAAAATTTTCATAAAATTCGCAGTTTTTGTCCAAACGAAACTTTTGAAAACTGTAATGTAGGTTTTTTCCCGAAAAATGTTTTAGTTTCCGATAAAAATATCATATATACGGTATGTTTTTGCGGAAAAAATTTTTAGTATTTAAGGAAAAATATGGTATACCCATGGTACCCCTAAAATGGTACACTGACCGAAATTTTTTTGGCGACGGGGGGGGGGGGGGGGGGAGGTCGCCAAAAATTTTTTTTGAGATGCCCTTTTTTTTTGAAAGTGCCCCTCAAAGCCTGCCCCCCCCCCCCAACTTTTCTAAGCTTCCTACGCCTGTGGCAACTCCATCTTTTAAACTGTAAATTATAAGTGCATAGATATAATGGGATAAGATTTTTAAGTCTCTGAAAATCTCTGCAATTTGGAGTTGCGTCGTCTTTAAATTGATGTTTGTGATGTTACTCTGAGTGTGCATCCACACCGGGCAAGCTGAAAAATTTGCTTGGCCACGGTGGGAATCGAACTCGCGACCTTTGGGATACTAGTTCATTGCTCTGCCAACTGAGCCTCTCTCCTCCGCATAGGCTTTAGTTTTCTTAGGATTTAAATATTTAATATTACGATGAGATACATTTGACTACACTTTACATGGCGGATCTTGGAACACGAGCGTAGCCGACTGAGCTACGTGGTCAAGTCGGTTCGAGTTGTTGATATTTCGGATATTTAGCTACATTATCAAGCAAACGTCTTTTCCTATATAACGTGAAAGATCGCATCCCACATCTCTTCTGATGAGTTTTAGAACGCTTTAAAGATAAGGAAGGAAGCGATTCCACTGTTGATAAATCTCTATTCAGACAATGTTATCGTTTCCCCACCGATAACTAGAAACGGTAAAAACCTCTTCTACTATGTTAATACCAACAAACTAAACTGCTCGCCATTGGCATCACTTGCATAGAAATTATAAAAGAGTTTATTCTTTTATAACACCTTTGTCTTTGATCATTTATGCATGGTGCACCATCCAGCGTTAGTCTTCAGGTCAGTGATGCCCAATCCAGCGGGGCCGGTGAAATGGAAAAACAGAGCAAATATTGAAAAATTATGCATGATAGAATAATCTCGAATCCACAACAAATGTTCAAATTTTACAGAAGAGAGACGCGCCCTTCGCGGTTATGGCCAATATGGGAAGCTGTGAGAAAATCTTCTGAGCAAGATATTTTTGCTAAAGCATTGACATGAAGAAATCTAAAGTACCTCACAAGTTAATTCCAACGGAGGAGAGAGAAATGAGTGTGCAGCAAACACCTTCTACTTCAAACTCTGCAGCCGAGTTCGAAGAAGACGAACCCGATAAACAGTTCTGGCTAGAGGTAATTGTTCATGCTTTGCTCGTGTTGTTTGCTTGTGTTAATACTGTTATTAGATAAAAGAAAGGTTTATATTCGTTTATGGGGTTTGGTTCGAGGTTTGGTTTCAACTTGACAATTACATTTTTTAACATAACTGGCTGTTCATTTCTTATCTTTTGATCGATGCACGTGTTTTGTAAACTTTTGTTAAACAGTAAATTTAGTCACTTATAAATATACAGTACTACTAGTTAATAAACTAAGTTAGAGTTATACACTGGTACTAGCTCTAGAAAGGGCGTCATTTATATAGTTGGTCTTTTGGTTCATGGAGTATCCAGAGAAAATCCATGTGATGTTTCGTAGATTAAAGAGGTCTCACTTCTTAACTTCAACGTAAGGTATTTTTCCAGTTTGCCATGTTCTTAGGACCAAGAGCCTGTCACCCCCTGAAAACATATTGAAATTTAATGTTCCAGGGGGGTGAATGCCTGTTTTTAGGTATACGCAGTAATATTGTAAAAACTACCTTAGGGGCCATTCACAAAGGATGTCCGGCCAAATGATGGATTTTCAGACCCCCCCCCTCCCCCCTTGTCCGGCATTGTCCGAATTAGTGATCCCCCTCCCCCCGGACATCCGCCATGCCTTGCAAAAACTCACACAATCTTGTATATATCAAGAGTAAAAAACTTTTACTTTTAGAACTTTTTTATAACTGTAAATGTGAACACAAAAACATATAAATTACTAATTAAAACAAAATCTAGTGTTAACCGCATAGTCAAAATGCCAATTTCACAATGGGAAGGACTGCTCAAAATTGAGGGAAAAAAGACATTTGTTTTTGATTTTTTTTGAATTTCGGACATCCGGATTGCTAAAAACCCCCCCTCCCCCCCTATGTCCGAGTTTGTCCTGATTTTCCAAACCCCCCTCGGCTCGGACATCCTTTGTGAATGGCCCCTTACATTTTTCTCGCGAAGTGAGACCTCACTCTGGTCAAACTGTTCTCATGTGTGACTGAGGTGAAATTATAATGGATAGATTTCCTGGTGGGGGGGGGGGGGTCTTGCAGGAAGTGCCCCCTGCCTATCCTTGGAAAATGGGGTGCCAATTTTATTATCAAATCCCAGTGTCCCAATCATGTGATTGAGGTGTTTCATGTGTAATAGAATAAATTGTAAAATATGCAGTATAAAATATTTGTTTTTAAATAAAATTTACTTGCCTATAAACTGGTAGTTTGTATTCTCTTTGTATTCTCTTTTCAGCGGCATAGCTTTGTGGTTGCAAGCATCGAGTGCAAATTCCAGCTAGTTCAGGGTGTGTGTGTGGGTTTTTAGAGGTTTATCCAAAATAGGGGAAACAGATAGTTTTCCCTAAAAAAAGTGGTCCCTTAGCCCTTTCTGGTAAAGGAATTACCCCCCCCCCCTCCCCCCTTTCACATAAACCCAACCTTTTAAGAGGGTTTTGATGGGGTATATTGTGAGTCATGATTCACTCAATGTCGGTTACCATCAGTTGTGAAAACACTAAAAATTTAGCGTGAACCGTGAGAAAAAAATACTGTTTATCATTTCAGAACATGTTTCAAAGATTTACACTAACTGTTAAAATACCAAAATGTTATCATGGGCGTACGGGAAGGAAAAAATTAGGGGGGCGGAATGAAATGTGCCCGACTTTTTCGGATTGTGCCCGAGTTGTCAAAAAAAAATTTCCTGAGAAACTTTACAAAATTGTTGTCGACGGGGGAGGGGGGAGGAGTGATTACAAAAAGATATTTCCAACAAAATTGACAGAATTTCCCACAAAATTGACAGAATTTGTCCCATTTATTTTTATAATAAGCCAATATTGCCCGACTGTGAAGCGAATAGGACAAGACCCTAGGATACATTCGTAGATCAACGTTCGACATCAAAGACATCGCAGTTCGCCGACTCTATACTTATACAGAAAGACTTCAACGACGCGCGACTAAGTATGTCTTGGATCTACCCTTCCGTTGTGAAACTACATTCCATTGAGCTACTGGCATGAATTTCTGGACATGGTTGTGTTCTACAAACTAATTCGTGGACTCATGAGAATTGACGAACATTTCCTGCCTCAACCAACAAGTGTCAACAGCCAAAGGGAAACAAGATCATCCGATCCTGACCATTTGTCATTCACGACAACACGATGCAAGACAACCACATTCCAAAAGTCCTATTTAAATAGATGTACCAGAATGTGGAATGTACTGCCAAAGAACTTGACAGGCAATAAAACCAGCCTTAGTCAGTTAAAAAATGGACTTTTCATGTACTATAAAGTAGCATTACAAACTGTCTACGACGTGGATGATCCAAGAACATGGAAATCAATATGTTTGTCCTGTAACAAGTCCCGTAATCTGTCCTGTGAAGTATCGTGTTGTTATTAGACAATAGTTTAATGTTTGTGATGTTGTATCTTATATGTAAGGGCCGCTGTAATTGGTGTAAGCTGTAGCGTGTTCCCTGCCATTGTCCATATATGTTTTTTCTGTGTTTTAATGTTTATTGGCAAAGTTAAATAAATAAATAAATAAATGAATATTGCCCGACTGGCTTTGTTTGCCCAACAAACGGGGGGGCTGCCGCCCCCCCTCGCCCGGTACGCCCATGAATGTTATTTATTATTACCATTAAAATACCAAAATTTTT
The DNA here is from genome assembly GCA_902702795.2 of Paramuricea clavata. NCBI lineage: Eukaryota > Metazoa > Cnidaria > Anthozoa > Malacalcyonacea > Plexauridae > Paramuricea > Paramuricea clavata. The sequence goes on from CACRXK020000051.1 coordinate 88,564, forward strand.
ACCGTTTACTGATTTTCAGACCCCCCCCCCCCCCCCTCTTTTTAAAAGCAGGATTCCCATAGAATTTAGATTAGGAAGATTTTGGGGGGGGGGGGGGGGGGTTGTCCAAGGTCATCTTTGTAAAGTTAGGTTTTGGAAGTTTTGTTATTTTATCAAAATATTCAACAGACTAACTATTGTGTAACATTTATGTTAGAAAAGGAAGACATTTCTTCAGTAAGGAAGAATTATCTTGGTTTCTAATTTTGAGAAAACTAGTGATTGTCAAGGCTAAAGATGGCGAAAATCACTGGGTGCTGGCTTCTATTGGGAACAAGTCTGCAAATAAGCATCCGGTCATGGTCATTGACCGGTACAAATGTGATTTCTAGTGTTTTGTTCACCCCCTCCCCCCAAAAGTTTTCTCACCCCACCTGCAAAAATTTGCACCCCCCCCCAGAAGTTTAAATACTTGTTGGATTAAAAGACGATAATGTGATTGAAATAAAGATTTTGAACTAAGACCAAAAATCGCAAGATTTCCTGGGGTCTTTGCCCCTTACACCCATTAGCAACTGTGCCACCAGACCCCTGCTGCAGCTTGTTCGAAGATGCTACGCACCCTATTGTTCAACACCCCCTAAATATTGTGTGCTGCCCCCCCCCCAGAGCCAAAAATCTGAAAATCCGTCCGTGCTGTTGTTCCAGTTTCATATCCTGGAAAAATTAGGGTATGGGTATCCATCTATTAAACAACCCTTCCTCTCCAATAAGCCCCACCCTGAAATCTATAGTGCATTGGCATTAGAAATCTATGGTAACTTTTAGGTTGGAACGAAAGTGAAAAACTTGAATGTGTCATGGAACAGAGCAATGGACGAAGTCAGGGCAAAAAGACTGATTGCAAAACATGGTAAAAATGCACTGCTTGTCATCATTCTCAAGTGGCCACGATTGGAAAAATATAAAGAGAAGCCAGAACTGATACCTAGCTTGGAATACTTGGTAAGGTATAACTCATTCAAGTAGTGGTGGGTCTTAGTCCAGTCATAGTTTACATAAGATCTTGCTGTTTAGTGTCACAGAAAAAAGACTTGTAGTATTACCATAATGCATATTCACTACCCCTTATCCTTGGAATAGGTTGAATGGACCATTTGCATTATAGACTAAATTTTGATCTAAACAAGTCTGGACAAAAATTTCATCACAGCTTGAAAGGGCATCACAAAATTAGTAATATTCCAAAGTTTCGTTGCGAAATGTTGTAAAATACGGATAATATAGCCATGCGAAGTTTGCAATTTTCATTCATTTTGTATTACAAACGGGAAATTGATGCCCCAACACCCGATTGGGCTGTCAATTTCCCGTGCGTAATACAAAATGACTGAAAAACGGCAAACTTCGCAAGGCTATATTATCCGCATTTTACAACATTTCGCAACGAAACTTTGGAATATTACTAATTTTGTGATGCTCTTTCGAGCTGTGATGAAATTTTTGTCTAGATCAAAATTTAGTCTATAATGCAAATGGTCCATTGACCAGTTTTAGGTCTCTAGGCTAAGTGTGACAACACATTAAAAGGAAGGACCCTTTC